>CM040812.1:32285433-32332933 GCA_022829025.1 Squalius cephalus | reverse complement strand
CGTTGATCTGATTGGTTACAAGGTAGTTTATGACGTCAGAAACACCAGCGATTTCAAAGCGTGTTTTTGAGACTGTCTTTGGTTCACTGCAGTTTTAAGGAGGAAATACTCAGCAATGGTGTCGACTTATGAATTTACACATGCTTTGTCTTAAAGCAGATTAAAAACACCTCATAGACACATAAACAACATTAAAAGCTGGATTTTCACCATAGCATGGACTTCAAAAAGTAGACTTAGGTTTGGTTTTTCACAATGACTAGGGGCAATTTACTAATTTAACCCTCCTTTTCTTCCCATAGATCCCTCAGAGCAATCCACTGGTGGACTTTCTCCCTCTTCTAGTCCAAACCCAGCTAAAAGGAGCACAGCTATCAACTGGTCTTTTCCCGATAAAATCAAGTCACCACGGACTGTCCGGAAACTTTCTATGAAGATGAAGAAGCTGCCTGATCTTAGTCGGAAGCTTAGCGTTAAAGGGACACCTAGCAATGTGTCCATCAGCAACAGCCAATCAGAACCAAGGGCTCACTCAACTAGAGCCAATGGGATTGCAGAACTGGGCCAGTCCCGGCCCAGACTGTCTCCGTCGGGTGTTACGACTGCATTGGCGAGTGGTAATGTGATTTGGCGGTACCATCTTGACAGCAGTGTTTCTACTCAGCACAACTTTGATAAAAGAAGGAGCAACAGTGGTGGCATTCCCAAATCGGCAAGTAAGGGAGGTTATCTAAGTGACGGAGACTCGCCTGAACTTGTGGCCAAGTCGGGGAAACACGGCAACTCGGAAAGAAAGAACTATAAAGCCCGAGATCCCAATGGGAATGGCGGAAGTCCGAAGCTTCCCGGCACAGAGCTGGATATCGATGCCTTCCGATCGTACAGTTTCTCCGAGCAGCCGAAGTGCCTAACGTTCATCTCGGGACTAATGAGTTTGCACTTCTATGGTGCAGAGGACTTGAAGCCACCGCGGGTCGATTCCCGCAATGTCTACTGTGCCATTCAGGTGGACTCCGTCAATAAAGCTCGTACGGCTTTGCTAACCTGTCGCACGGCCTTTCTGGACATGGACCACACCTTTAACATCGAGTTGGAGAACGCTCAGCACCTCAAACTTGTGGTCTTCAGTTGGGAATCAACGCCACGACGGAACCGGGTGTGCTGCCACGGATCCGTGATTCTCCCGGCGTTGTTTCGCGTGAGTAAGACACACCAGCTTGCGGTCCGTCTGGAACCGCGTGGGATGATCTACGTAAAGCTGAGTCTCATGGAGCAGAGGCAGAACTCTCTCGATGGCCCGGACGGGGATCACGAAACGCAGGTGTTCGGCGTAGAGGCTTGGCGTGTGGTGGAACGGGAAGCATCTGGATTAATGGTTCCACTGCTTATCGAGAAATGCATCTCTGAGATCGAGAGGAGGGGTTGTCAGGTGAGTGAGGGCAGCAGATCTTTTAGGCTCTTTAACCTGCATGCAGTTTCTAATCAAATCTCCAATTTAAAGGTGAACTGTGTAATTCTTTTTATGCCAAATTACTTGGTACAAAGTTCTCCTATTCCAATTTAATCTCTGACTGTAAATAAGCCATTGATACGTCGACTTTATGAGCAGCATCACAAGGTGGCACCTTCAAAAGAGTCCTAGAAGAGTTTGAAACGGGGCTAACAGTGATGGGTCAGAAAGAGCAGTAGAAATGTTCGTGAAACTTGCTTGAGTTTTGCAGTTTAATTCAATCCCTCTAGTAGCCCATAAATAACGCACTCTTGTATGGCTTAGATTCAGACTGCAGGCGAAATTTCCCATATCCGATATTCCATATTAATATGGAAGACAGCTGCCAAGGTAGTCAGTGGAGTGACAGTGAGGTCTTACAATGTTGACAGCTCTATACAAGCAAAACTATAGACTTTGCTCTCTTTTTTCCTCATCCTTCTCATCCAAACCAATTTGCACCACTTTACCTTATAAATTAATGTGTAAACCTTGACTTCAGATGTAGGACTGCACGATTAATCGAAATGAAACCACACGGGATTTGGCAAAGGCTGCGATTATTTTATGTGCAGCTTGTCAGTGCAGCACGGCTCAATTTCATGTCAGTTGCAATTATTCGTGCAGTCCTACCTCCATGTGTACTTCGGTATGACAGCATGCTGCATACCATCTGTGCATTTCATATAGTGCTGTACTATGTACTTCTGTAGACCCAAAGCGCTTTACAATCATGTCAGGGGTCTCTCCACAACCACCTCCAGTGTGGAGCGTCCACTTCGAGACAGTGCGCTCAACACACACCAGCTATAGGTGGAGAGGAGAGAGAGTGATAGAGCCTATTGAGTGGAAAGGGATTGTTTGGAAGCCATGATTGATAAGGGCAAATGGAGGGAATTTGGCCGGGACACCGGGGTTACACCCCTACTCTTTACAAGAAGTGCCATGGGATTTTTTAATGACTACTGAGAGTCAGGACCTCGGTTTAATGTCTCATCCGAAGGATGGTGCTTGTTACAGTATAGTGTTCCCATCACTATACTGGGGCGTTAGGACCATAGACTGTAAAAGAAAATATGGGCGTAGTGTGTGTGACGTCACCTGTAGTGTTTCTGAAGAGCATTTTTTAAGCCCAAAGTGGGCGGAGCCGGTCATCGCCATCTTGCACTCCCGGATAAACGTAAATGTGCAACGAGGCGGATTAGCTGAGGTGACGTGATGCTAACAGACAGCAGACAAACGGCTAGTAGTGACATCAGCGGCAATCCACCTGTCACTCAAGTGGCCACGCCCTTAATTATGCTCAACTTTGAGGCTTAATATAATTTAAACGGATGAATTCACCCCCCTCACAGTCGTCATGAAGGGCAAGATTAGCTATATAGACCAAACCCACTTTTTGTACCAGGCTGTAAACATGTTTTTTTTTTCTGCTGTAAAGTTGGGCATTTTAACGTGGGGGTCTATGGGATTGACTCTCTTTTGCAGCTGGTCTCTAGTGGTCAGTAAATGAATTGCAGTTTAAGTCACTTCTGTGTTGGATTCAAGAGAGAGACAGGAAGGTTGCCGCTTGGTTTGACTGTGGCTAAATCTTTGTTTATCTTTTGCACTCAAATCTGATATTAGCCACATTTAAAAATTCTATGAACAGCTAAACAAAGAAATGGAGCACTAAGACTTGCAGTATGAGTGTAGCCTAGTTGCCCAGAAATTACGCTCTTGTGTGTACGAGTGTCTTCTGTCATTTGTTAGGCTTTGGTTAAACTGAGCTCGCCAACCGTTCTAAAGTCCTTGTCCATGGACATTACACACTCACACAAACAAGCTTAGCAAGGCCTCTCCATGGTTTGTGTGCACAGGCATATTGCCAAAGTTCTAGCCATTTATCTCTGTTACACACACACACACACACACACACACACACACACACACAATCTGTCTCTGTTACAGTGTCACCCAGAGTTTAATGCTGTTCTCGTCCATTCATCCCACCAAGTGTGTCTGCTGTCAACCCTCAAAACAGCTCTTGTCTGCTGTTCTCAGATCAGATGTACCCCAATACACACACATGGAAAATCTGATTCTGGACCAGCTGAGAAAGTTTCAGCCCCTTTGGTCTAAAGTAGATCCTTTGGGAAGGCTTTAAAGTTTTTTTTTTACCTCAGATGACCCTTTTGTGAAGTTTTATTAGCCTCCAAATGCTTAATCTACAGCTGAAGCCCATATATCTGATATGTGTATACATATACACAGTATATCCGCAAATCAAGTTTAGCATGTTTTTCTTGCGCTTCTCTGAAGTTGCACTCTTGTGCTGTAATTTTTTTAGATGATGTAACCTAGCAAGGTCATGACAACTGTGTAGATAGGAATGCACGATATATCGCCGACCATATCGGTATCGACCAATATATGTTCATTTTTAATGTCATCGTTTTCGGCCTGATAAGAAAATTTTGCAGATATATGAAAGCCAATAAATAATGGATTATTTTCAATTGATTTAAATATGATTGGAAGAAAGGAAAACACAGTTAAGTGCAGTATTTGCAGCACAAGCCTGTCATATAAGCTACGTAAAAACATTATAATTGTGTGCTTGCAACATGGCTTTTAATGGTGAGACTTTTGTTTTTGTAATCAGGCTCTCGAAAATTATATACAATTTTGGATAGAGTGTATAACCAATATATTGGTTATCGGCTTTCAAATATAAATAATTATCGGTTATCGGTATCTGCCAAAATTTTCATTAAAAAAAGTCACATACTATTTTACGTTAGTATGCAGTGTTTAAGATTTGTTAGCATCTGAAGGAACGACTACATTTGTAGCCAAAAGCAACAAAAATTGTTCCTGGATTCATGCAACATAGTGAGGTCATGTGACAAGTGCAGCATACTAGTTTAAAACATTGGTTGTTGCATACTTCATACTATTGCATACTATTTTTCAGCTTTTTCCTCGTTTGTTTTGCACTATACTGTATGCAGTATTTAAGTACCCTACACTACAGCTAAAACGGCCTTTTTTCACTGTTGTATTTCTGTGGTATCACTGTACCAGAAATGCACAAATGTGCAATTATTGCATTTATTTCTGAGATGATAATTAGATGTTTCTACTAATGTGAATATGCTAGGTCATGTGACAACAATGTAGCACACTACAGTTTAAGACATTAATTGTGTTCACTAAAAAGCTAATATGAAGTAGATTCTATGTGGTGGTTGTTCTGTAGTATTATAATATTATATTATAATACTATAATATTCTTGCTGAAATAAGTGAACTTGTTTTAAGGTCAATGCTTTGCTGATCACTGTGTGTGGGAACTTTAGTAAAGCTTTTCTAGTTTGTCTTAAGACACACGACATACGAAGGTCACGTATGCTGAAGGATTGCTTCTTATGAACTATGGCCGCGGGAAACTTCCACCCAGTGTGTGTTTGTGTGGGTTAATGATTGGCTGTGTGCCGTGAGGGTTTTTCCCCAGCCCTTCTCGCCTGTTTAACCCTCTGGTGCTCTTTGGTAATTTTTGAACGGAAATTTTTACTTTTTTTTTTTTTTTTTAGCTTATCAGAATGGTACGAGAACGTAGTAAAGGTTTTGGCACTTGCTATGTGAACACAAAAAAAAAAAAAAAAATCATGGACATGATTTGAAAAGGTTAAATGGTCCTGAAAGAAACGGCCACACTTGTGTTTTCGCACATTGGAAATGAATGAGACGAGTTTCCTCTAGTGGAAACGTTTGGTACTGCAGCCGAACACACTCTCTCTGAAAGATCGTTTTCTGAGATATCAAACTCAAATTTAAAACACGACTTGTTTAGATTTATGGCTTTGATTTTCTTGCAGTTTTAGAGTAAAATGTGTTTTTGAAAATATAGATTTCATATAACAATTGAAAATAGTATTTTTGTGCTTTTTTCATAACAATAAACGTAAAATTCTGTAACTTTTTTTAAGTTCACCTTTTTAAAAAAAATTCACTTCAGCAATAATCTGCCAAGTGTCGTCTCTGAACAGAGATCAAACTTCAGTCTGTCGCTCTAAAGCGTTCAAGATTTACCACAGTTTAAGCTGGAAATATTTTTTTATGCTCAAAAAGTGAATAAATGGATTATAAATACAGCGTAAATATAATGTAGTACCATAAAATCCCCTAAAAATACAAAATATTAAAGCTGTAGTCTACGATGTTGAAAATCGGTCGAGAAAGCCTGAGACAGTTGTGAAGTTTTAAAAAACTCATCCCGCCCCTCCACACACACCCCCCTCCCTTCTGTGCTACCTGATCCCTCCCACCGGGAAACGACCTAAACAACGTCACTCAGTCAAGCTGTGATCACCGGTAGTAAACATTGGCGCATCTTGTTCAAATTCCGATCGGCTCGAACAGAAACTGAATATATACTGAAATATATTCAAGCACTTCAAGAAATATAATCACTTTGACCCGTGATAGGCGATGCTAAACGGCTAACATTCCAATGCCGACCGGCAGCATAAGCATGTTGTCAGACTGATAAAAAGCTATTATGTAACACCTCACACCATAAAAGTAAAAAATAAATGCTTACCTGCTCAACAAAAAGTCAGCCGTGTCAGCGTCGTTTTTTTTGGTTTGTTTTTTCTCCATTGCTGAGCTGATGCTACTTTGCTAGCTACCATAGACTGTCAGCTGCTTGCCCGCGAAATTTCATGACGCAGGAGGGGGGCGGGGTGGGGTGCGGTGGGGTGGAGACGCGAGCGTCAAGAGGAGCGGGGGATTGGATGAGAGCAGTTGACCAATGTAAGCTGTCCGGCCGGACAGCTTACATTGGTCAACTTCTCTGCAGCTGTACACCCAATAGAGTGAATGGATTTTTTTCATTCTTTTTTCTCTTCATATTGTTAGGACTGTACTGTAGAACCATAACCAGCATCTAAACGAGGTTATTAATAATGAACAATCTTTGAAATCGTAGACCATAGCTTTAAATAAAAAACATTATCAAACTAAAATACAATACATTCCTTTCATTGAAAAAAAATAAAATAAAAAAATCAGTAATTTTTGACCAACACATGAAGAACACCAGAGGGTTTTAAAGGAATAGTTCATCTAAAAATGGAAAATAAATTCTCTCTTACACTTTTTTATTTATATTATATTTTTAAATCGGGTGAACTCTGAATTCATAAATTCTCTTTAAAAATTTCTGAATTATTATTGCTCATTTTGAACTGCTATTTTCACGCATTAGCCTGTGACCTCTAAAGCTCGACCTGCTAAAGAGCCGTTCCGGAGTCCTGTGGAGACGTTTGGCTGCTGCCCAAGTGAGAAACTCCTGGTTTGGTTTAATGCATGTCAGGTTAGCGGTCGCGTGGAGTCTGTGGTCACATGAGGAGTGACAGCGGAACTGAAGACTAGCCCAGAGTCAGGATGTGTCCTTCAGTAGCGGAAGAAAAGAGGAAGGTTTCAGTGGATTCAGGAAACTCCTCCGCTGCTTTAACAAGCTATTATTTCCTCTGGTTGACATTTTTAGAGTTTAACACACACACTCACACACAGACACTCACACACACTCACACACAGACACTCACACACACTCACACACAGACACTCACACACACTCACAGACACGCGCTCACTCACTCACACACACACAGACACTCACACACACACACACACTCACGCACACACACTCACACACACACTCACACACACACACACTCACACACACCGCTGGTCTGAATCAAGCTGCTGTTTCACACTGCTGGGATGTTCTTCTGTGTGTTGGATGCTGTGACGATGAATCACTGCTGGATGTGCTCAGCTGCGTTTGAATACAAGACTGAACCCTGCGTTTGAATTCATGCATTTATTTATTTATGCATTTATTTGTGCATTTATGCATTTATGAATGTTTAACATAGTACTAAGGAAGTGTAGGTATATTTAAAAAGTGTAAGATACAGAAACCTGGCGTACTGTGCGCAGAAGTAATAACTAGAAGTATGGTGTATGAAAATACTTGCCAAAATGTGACATATACAACCAGAACACATGTCAAATATCCCACAATGCAACACCCTCAACTCAAAGTCAACCAGAGTTTTTTAACATCTACTTCATTACTAATTATTTCAGTGTTCTGACAAAAGTTGACACGTTTGCATAAAGTTGTATTAAAAAATGCTTAATAGTCATATTTATTTCTGAGATGATGACTGAATGTCATGTGACAGCTGGTGTGTTTGATTGGCAGGTGGTGTGTTTGATTGACAGCTGGTGTGTTTGATTGGCAGGTGGTGTGTTTGATTGACAGGTGATGTGTTTGATTGACAGCTGCTGTGTTTGATTGACAGCTGGCATGTTTGATTGACAGCTGGTGTGTTTTATTGACAGCTGGTGTGTTTGATTGACAGCTGGTGTGTTAGATTGACAGCAGGTGTGTTTGATTGACAGCTGGTGTGTTTGATTGACAGCAGGTGTGTTTGATTGACAGCTGGTGTGTTAGATTGACAGCAGGTGTGTTTGATTGACAGCTGGAGTGTTTGATTGACAGCTGGTGTGTTTGATTGACAGCTGGTGTGTTTGATTGACAGCAGGTGTGTTTGATTGACAGCTGGTGTGTTTGATTGACAGCTGGTGTGTTAGATTGACAGCAGGTGTGTTAGATTGGCAGCTGGAGTGTTTGATTGACAGCTGGCGTGTTTGATTGACAGCTGGCGTGTTTGATTGACAGCTGGTGTGTTTGATTGGCAGGTGGTGTGTGTGATTGACAGCTGGTGTGTTAGATTGGCAGCTGGAGTGTTTGATTGACAGCTTGTGTGTTTGATTGACAGCTTGTGTGTTAGATTGACAGCTGGTGTGTTTGATTGGCAGCTGGTGTGTTTGATTGACAGCTGGTGTGTTTAATTGACAGGTGATGTGTTTGATTGACAGGTGATGTGTTTGATTGACAGGTGATGTGTTTGATTGACAGGTGATGTGTTTGATTGACAGCTGGCGTGTTTGATTGACAGCTGGTGTGTTTGATTGACAGCTGGTGTGTTTGATTGACAGCTGGCGTGTTTGATTGACAGCTGGTGTGTTTGATTGACAGGTGGTGGGTCTGTATCGTCTCTGTGGTTCGGCTGCGGTGAAGAAGGAGCTTCGGGAAGCGTTCGAGAGGGACAGTCACAGCGTCGAGCTCTCGGAAAACAACTACCCGGATATCAACGTCATCACAGGTATGAACACGTGTGACACGTGTGTTACATTTACACACTGTTTATGTTTATTTTTGGAGCAATAAAGAGCATCTATTCTTCTTTTCTATCTGTCTTTAGTGTGTAATGTTGAGTTCTCCTCTATATCAGTGTCAGTGTTTCTGAACTCCTGAAACGCCTCCACTGTAGTCTTGAGTTTCTCCCGGGAACGAACACGTCACAATATTCCTCATTATAATAATTCATGCGCAGAATAAAGGGGCGGGGCCTGAGTTGAGATTTGGCAGGAAAACAGCTGTTCTACACTGGAATCATATCTCACTGTATGTTGATCCAGTAAATGCAGGATTGATTAGCAGAAGAGACTTTAAAAACAATATTGAGAAGATTTTCATGTCAGTTGTGTGTTAAAGCATTGAAGCTTCTGTGTGGTGTTCCTCACCGTTGTGTGTGTGTGTGTGTTGTGTGAGCTATGCCCGCTGTGTGTTTTGTATGAGCAGGTGGTGTTTATTTGCCTTTTAAACCAATGTGTGGCTCAAAGTCCCATCATGCATCTGGCCACCAGCCAGCCAGCCAATCAGTCTGTTGCTATCTATAGCCCACATTTACATATCAACATTATTCAGCACATATTTATTTATGCACTTATTTATTCATGCATTTATTTATTTATGTTTTTATTCATGCATTTATTTGTGCATCTATGCAGTCATTTATGCATTTATGAATGTTTAACATAGTAGTATGTTAAACTGTTGTCACATGACCTCAATACATGTTTAATATTGCAATATATAATTAAGGAAGTGTAGATATATTTAAAAAGTGTAAGATATTCTGTGCATACAGAAACCTGGCGTCCTGTGCGCAGAAGTAATAACTAGAAGTATGGTGTATGAAAATACTTGCCAAAATGTGACATATACAACCAGAACACATCAAATATCCCACAATGCAACACCCTCAACTCAAAGTCAACCAGAGTTTTTTTACATCTACTTCATTACTAATTATTTCAGTGTTCTGACAAAAGTTGACACTTTTGCATTAAGTTGCATTAAAAAATGCTTGATAGTCATATTTATTTCTGAGATGATGACTGAATGTCATGTGACAATAATGTTTGTCATTGCTGAATGCACACTGTAAAATTAGTATGCAGTATATATAGTGTAGTGTACATTAGGCAGGTTGTGTGTGTGTGTGTGTGTGTGTGTGTGTGTGTGTGTGTGTGTGAGAGACTGAGTGTGTGTCTTTATTTCCTGCTCATGACATGCTGCTGTCACACACACTTCCCAGGTCAGAGGTCACGTCTGACTGAATTAGCGCTTCTATTTACAGTCTGTTAATTGGCCGATGGAAAATCTCTCTGTCGCTGAGTCTGAAATGCTTGTGGGACTTGTTTTGGTCCTCATGAGGAAACAAGCTTATTAATCACACAGAAGGAGTTTTGTTGAAGATGTAAAAACACAGACAGTTGTTTAAAGTTATTGTAAGGGGAGAGAATCTACAGTTTGTACAGTATAAAAACCATTAAGTCTATGGAGAGTCCCCACAAAGATAGTAAACCAGACGTGTGTGTGTGTGTGTGTGTGTGTGTGTGTGTGTGTGTGTGTGTGTGTCTGTATTCAGCTCTGGCTCAGCCCCGTAAACCACACATTCAATTGTGTGTGTGTATTTATTTACTTAAAATAAATATATTATTTATTTACATTTTTATTTATTTAAAGTCTTATTTTTACTATTTATTATTACATTTTTATGAATTATTTTACATTCATTCATTTATTTGTTTATTTATTTGAATCCTTATTTTTATTATTTATTTGTATGTTTGATGTTGATGGACTTCCTCTTTTAATCTATTATTTATGGATTTATTATAATTTAATTTTTCTTTGTCATATTTTTGTTTGTTTATTTTTTTAATTTTTTTATTTTAAATCAAGTTTTCTTAATTTATTTTAATTTATATTTCTTTGTTTATTCATAAATTGTTATGAATTATTTTACATTTATTTATTTGTTTATGTATTTTCTTATTTTTATTTATTTCAAATATTATTCTTTATTATTTATTTATTTATTACATTTTTATTTATTTAAGTCTTATTTTTATGAATTATTTTACATTTATTTATTTGTTTGTTTATTTATTTTCTTATTTTTATTTATTTAAATATTATTTATATTTTATTTATTTTTATTGATTGGTTTAATTCTTATTTTGATCATTTATAATTTGTACATTTATATATTTATTTAAATTATATTTTGATCTATGTTAATCTATTATTTATGGATTTATTATAATTTTTTATCTTATATTTTTTTAATTTGTTTGTTTGTTTATTTATTTACTTTTTTTCTTTGATTGATTTTTCTTAATTTTTTAATGTAATTCCTATTAGTTATTTGTTTTTTACTTATTTATTTAAGTCTTTTTTTTATTATTTCTTTTTACATTTTTATCAATTATTTTACTTTTTATTTATTTGTTTATTTATTTTCTTATTTTTATTTATTTATTTAAACATTATCTATATTATTTTATTTCTTTTTATTTTTATTGATTTAATTCTTACTTTTTTTATTTATAATTTGTACATTTATGTATTTGTTTATTTATGTATTTATTTAAATGTATGTATTAATCTATTATTTATGGATTTAGTATAATCTAATTTTTGTCATATTTAAAAAAAAATTGTTTGTTTGTTTATTTATGTACGTTTAATTTATTTAATCTAATTCTTATAAGTTATTAATTTTTTTACATTTTCATTTATTGAAATTATTTATCATAATCATATTTGTGTGTGTCTGCAGGCGTGTTGAAGGACTTCCTGCGAGAGCTTCCTCATCCTCTGATCACTCCGCCGCTGTACGAGTCGGTTCTGGAGTCGATGTCGAAGCGGCCGCTGCTCATGGGAACCGGCGTGTGCGAGAACGACCCGATCGACACGGACAACGCCGTCAGCCTGATGGAGATCCTGCCCGACGTCGAGAAGGTACGGGAATATTCGGGAAGCGTCTGTTATCCATGTTCTCACGTGTGTTTCCGCCAGTGGTGTGAAGTATCTGAGGAAATGTAATTAGCTACTGTACTTAAAGGTGCAGTCTGTAAGATTGACAGCTAGTGGTGGACATAGGTACTGCAGTCCAAATCAAAATATCAGAGATCGTGGTTTCTCCCGCCCCGCCTCCGCAGACTCGACGCTCACACGGGTCGCCAGTTTGAGACACGCAACAGGAACGAGCAAATGGACAATGAAAATTGGCAACGTACAGTATCACAGACCAAAACAATAACAAACATTCCAGCCTGGAAACGCACATTTCAGAGTAAAATAACTGTAGAAGTGTTCACGAGAATGTTTCCTCAATATCTGCAAACATATTATGGTATTTTTATGCTTTCGTAGAGTGAAAAGGATACAGCACCTTTAAGTGTCTTCTTGGTTACTTTGTAGTTTTACTGAGTATCAAATATATTAGCAACTTTTACTCTCGACTTGACTACATTTTTGAACAAGTAAACGTACTTTTTACTCCAGTACATTTGGGATGAGTAATGCATTTACACATGGCACTAACTTTTCCCACAGCAGTTTATCACCGCGCTCGTCGTGTAAAGGCAGTGAAGGAACTGTATCTGTGTGTTTCGCCTTTACTCACACTGGTCAGCGATGACGCTCTACATTAGCAGTGTGTGTGTGTGTGTGTGTTCGCACTCAAAACCATTCACATCAGCCGCGACACGAATTTGCGACATCTGTGACGTTCAGAGCTTCAACATTCCAAAACTTTCGCGCCGACAGCTGAGAAAACATGGACACTTCATCATCATCATCCAGTGAAGACGAGCTTTTCATTTTCTTTAAAAGACAGAAACGAAGGTTTTACAGAACAGAGAGTCTGAAGGGGAGTATGCTAATGTCCACTCTTAGTTTCCTTTTCCTCTCTCCTTTTCCTCACACAGGTGTCCCTGAGGTTTTTCCAGTTTTTTTGCATCTTCAACTAAACACAGTGCATTTGTAATGTCAATACACATTACATGTAACACACGAAGTAACAAGTTAAAATCATTCGACTAGAAACTGTAGATATCACACAAATAATGTACAGTAGACTAAAAGCAGCCCTAAATAGTCTCACTACACGGCCTCTATCTCTATCTTTGACGATAATAGTGTTAGCTTTCTATCCCAAATGTAGTTTATCCTGCTAGCCTACACAGCACAGGGCTATACAACGACTAAAACTATCACACAACACACGCACAGGCGTGATAACCGAGTTGGTTGGCAATGCTACGCCACACATCGTCTTTCATATCTTTGTCCTTGTAATTGGTGATTGGCTGAAGCCTTTTCTGTCGCCACTAAAGTAAAAAAAAAATCGACATTGAAGCGAAAAAAATAAAAGTCGTTTCATTCGCCTTCGGTGTGGAAGCGCTCATTACACAAACAGCTGATCACAACATAAAACCATCGCGCAAATTATTCGTGCGTCAAAATCGCATCCAGTGTGAAATGACCTTAAGGGATCTGCACTTTTACTCGAGTATGGTTTTCAGCTGTGGTTTCTGCTCACCAGGCGACCCTGCGTAAGCTCCTGGATCACCTGAAGCGTGTGGCGTCGCATCACGAGGTGAACAAGATGACGTGCCAGAACCTGGCGGTGTGTTTCGGGCCAGTTCTGCTCAGCCAGAGGCAGGAGGCGTCGTGTCACGGGAACCGGGTCTTCATCGACTCCGAGGAGCTGGCCAGCGCTCTGCACTTCAAGAAGCACATCGAGGTGCTCCACTATCTGCTCCAGCTCTGGCCCGGTGAGAACAATACACTCCTTATTCTGTGTGCGTGTGTGTGTGTGTGTGATCTTAGAGTAAACCCCTTCAGGCTGATGAAGACCTGATCCTGATCCCCCTGTCAGGGTTTATTCTGAGATAACAACCGGCTGGATGTACATTATCACTTACTTATTCTCATTATAATCAACATCGCTTCATTATCATTATCTCCAGCTCTGGCCCGGTGAGAACACTGCACTCGTTATTATTCATTACTCTCATTATAATAAACGTTATGTGAGATTCACACACTTTTGTTTCGGACCAGTTTTGCTTTCTTCCGTGAAACACAATAAGAGACGCGAGGCTGAAAGTTGTTATGATCGTTTTATGGTGCTCCGAATTTGTAATGAGAATAATTTATAAATCTGTTATCTGTCATCAGAAGGTTTAGTGTGTGTGTGTGTGTGTGTGTTCTTGTATATATTGGGACACGTGTATAATGACATGGGTATTACAACGTAAACATGGCATGTAAACCACATACAAGTGTGTGTGTGTGTGTGTGTGTGTGTGTGTGTGTGTGTGTGTGTGTGTGTGTGTGTGTGTGTTCAGCTCTGGCTCTTTTTTGATGTCAGCTGCTCAGATTAAGGCCGGCCTGCAGTTTTCTGCTAAAATTTAAAAACTTTTAACAGTTAGATGTGTTCATCCTCC
This sequence comes from Squalius cephalus, assembly GCA_022829025.1. Lineage (NCBI taxonomy): Eukaryota > Metazoa > Chordata > Actinopteri > Cypriniformes > Leuciscidae > Squalius > Squalius cephalus. The sequence continues at coordinate 32,318,736 of CM040812.1, read as the reverse complement.
ACAGAAGATGTCATACGTCTTCAGAACATTAGCATAAGGATTGCCGTGTTTAGTGTTAAGTTTTAGACATGAAAAGAATGTGTTCGTGCACATGTACACCTCTGTGCGGAATATTGTACACATGACTGTTTACCGAAAGGAAGAAGGGGACTCTTATTATGAAGTTCCCGGAAGTGCAGTTGTTGTTGGTTGAGCACGAACGATGTAGAGTGAAATATAATAATAATAATTAATAATTAATAATAATAATAATAATAATAATAATAAAATAAATAAAGTGAAATATGGTGTACATGAATAAACCGGTGATTGATTAACTTCTGAAGTGTGTCTTTAAAGGGGTGGTTGATTATGATTTAACTTTTCTAACTTTAGTTAGTGTGTAATGTTGCTGTTTGATCATAAACAACATCTGCAAAGTTACAACGCTCAAAGTTCAGAGCAAAGGGAGATATTTGCTTTTACAGAAATCACTTTTTAAGGACTACAACAAACGGCTGGTAGAGACTACACCACATTCCTCCCGGGTTAGTGACATCACCAACCCTAGAATTTACATAAACCCCGCCCCCAGAACACGATTTATAGATTATCAAGACAGAATATGCTAATCAATGACTAGAAGATAACTACACATCAGCTTCATAAACTCATCAACTAACCATTCAGAAATGTCCTGTTGCTTCTACATGTTGTCACTTCTTCTTGAGTCTCTCCATCATTGTCTGACTCCGGTTTGAACATAAAAGGCTAAAAGTTTTTGAAATTTTCAGTGCATGTGTGTGTGAGGTAAAAGGACATGAGCTCTTGAAGCTCCGCCCCCTGTGCCGGGAGCAGCAGCTCATTTGCATTTAAAGGGACAGACAAAACGAGGCGTTTTTGCTCACCCTCAAAAAGTAACAATTTTAACATGCGATATAAAAATATCTGTGGGGTATTTTGAGCTGAAACTTCACACACACACTCTGGGGACATCAGAGACTGATTTTACATCTTGTGAAAAGGGGCATTATACCACCCCTTTAAGTGTAACATTTAGGTGCGCTGTTTCTTTAAGGCTCAGGCGTGTGTGTTGTGTTGTTGTGCGTTCGGGGTCTCGTCTCCTCCGTGTGTGTGACTTCTCTCAGCACGGAGGAACGGTACATTAAACCTCAGTCTATAATTACACACATTCCTGTCTTAACCTTCAACTCAGCAGAACAATCGCCCGTTTACTGGCCTCTCGCTGTATAAAAGAGCCTTCGTCAGGCGTGGAGAACTCCCATGAGGCCATGGGGCGGAGGACGTTTTGTCTGCTTGTGTGTCAAACTGTGTGTGTGTGTCTCTACATGGGCACACGATTTAGTCGCGCATGTTCTGCAGTGTGTATGTGTTTGTTTTAGTGCTGGGCAACGATTAATCGTGATTACTTTCATCCAAAATAAAAGTTTGTGTTTACATAATATACGTGTGTGTACGTGTATGATTAATTTGTACATATATATATATATATATATACACTCACATGCATGTATATATTTAGGATTTTTTTAAAATTTATATATAAAATATTTATATATAATATAAATTATGTATAAATATATATATACAGTATATACATGCAAACATTTCTTAAATATATACATACATATGTGTGTATTTATATATACAAAATACAAACACAAACTTTTATTTTGGATGCAAGTAATCGCAATTAATCGTTGTCCAGCACTAGTTTGTTTATTTTCTGCAATGATGTGCACATATTGTATTTTTAGTCAGTTTTGCATTAACGTTTTTACTAACATAAAAAGCAGCCCACCATATTTGTATGTACCATGATAATGAGAAAATTCCAGATTGTGTTGTAAATCACGTTTTGTTTTTTCAGTAAGAAATATCCACACATCAAATCTAAGCTCTGTAAAGCTGCCTTGAAACGATATGTATTATGAAAAGTGCTAAGATTTTCAAGTTTTGCTGTGGCAGTCCTTCTTTGTTATGTGTTATGCCTGTTTCTTAGGTTTATGCTTTAAAAAAAAAAGAAAAAAGAAAAGTTTTGATTTGCTGTTGACCTCAGGAACTCTCAAAATCCGTCTATATCCAAAAAATTATATTTCTATTTCAAACAAAACAACATAGTTAACTCAGCTTAGGTAATCACCTAACATCATTAATCAAAGTTAAAACCATCACATATGCTTAACAGGTTATGTGTACATTGAAATTCTTGCCTTAAGCCCATTCTTTAAGTACTTGTATTGTTAAACCCCCCCCCCAAAAAACACATAATTTAAGGCTGAAGCACCGCGGTATTCTTCATTTTTGCACTAATCAGTTGTTCCACAAGATGGCAACACTGTACCGGACCACTGTTTCACAGTAGAAAACAAAACTAAAGAAAAGGAACAACAACAAAATACCGGAGACTGCAACAACAACAGACTTGAGTAAGGGGGTAAAGTGAGAGCCGCCAACATTCGTTTAAAAGAATACAAAGACATTTTTATCTGTAATAACTTCTGGAGTGAAATAGCGCAGACACTCTAGAAACTTTTTAGAGCACATGCGTCGACCGCCTGTGTTCGCGCATGCTGTCAAAAATATAAAGTATCAAGTATACTCTGGACTTCAGAGCAACGTATCTAATCATTTAGCTCTCATTTGTAGATTGCATATTAATTTTTGCTTGTCTGTTTATTTTACTCGTCCCATCACATGTAGGCCGCAGCTAAAATCACCAGAGGGTTTAGATCGGGGCAGGTAAACTGGATTAACGGGTGTGCTTTGCGTGTCTTCTGCTATTCTTTCATGATCTCATTATCTTGCTAGCATGCAGATTTGTTCAAATAGAAGCTAAAAATAATGATAGCTTGCCTCTGTTGTGCCACTTTCCTTCACCAGATCAGCCAGAGTTACAACGTTTGTGGTAGTTTAATAGAAGGTTGTGTTTTGGGGGGACAGAGTTCAACAAAAAGTATTTGAGGTTTAGCCAAATTGGGTTGGTGTCGGTAGTTAGGATCTTTGAGTTTTTTAGGGTCTTGTGGCATCCGTCTCATTTGTTCTGCATGCTTTGAATTTTTTATGGAAAAACCCCATATGTAATTGTCAGTGTTGGGGAGTAACTTACTAAAAGTCTAAATGCCTAAATTCTTCTCTTTATATCAAGTAGTGCTAGTAAAGTTCATTTTAGTAAATCTTTTTCTCTCTATCTCTTTAATGTGTACAAAGATATTGCCTCCTTTAATAGCTTCAATCTAGTAAAATAATTACTTCAAAGTACATTCCCCAACACTGGTTATTCCATACATTCTCTCATCATCTGAAATGTGTCATTAATTTGTAATCAAATGAATAAACCCATTGTTTTCTTTCTCTTTTAGTTGTGGACGCTCAGGGTAAATCTTCATCTCCGGTTCCTGCCCCGATGGAGTCGCTCCCAGTGGTGACGGCTGCCGTAAGGAGGAGAAAGGAGCGTCCACAGGTGTTGAATTTAACTGAGGCGGACATGGCTGGAGTTTTGCGACCCAGACCTGGACGTCTGGACAGTCCCAGTAACCGTTACGCCGGAGACTGGAGCCGATGCCGGGAAACGTACCTCCAACCGAGCTGCCTGGAGGAGGCCGACTATGACGACGTTCCCAGCGAAGAGCCTCTGAACGCAGTACAGGAGGATTTACCAAAGGGTACTGAAGATGTGGTCCCTGAACAAGAGTTTCACGAGGTGGATGAGGCAATGGAGAGGGTTGAGGAAATGCAGATAGAGGAGGAATTGAGTGAGGAAGAGGATACAGGAGAGTTGGATAGGTTACAAGTAGAGGAACCTCTACCTATCAGCCCCTGCGATCAGATCCTCCCCGATTACAAGGAGCACAGAGCCAAAGAGCACACCTACCAGGCCTACATGAAGATCCAGGAGATCAGCCCAGTACTCAGCAACAGGGTCAACCTACGGGACTTGCAGGAGAGCATCGACACGCTCATTGGCAACCTTGAGAGGGAGCTCAACAAGAACAAGCTCAACGTAGGTTATTGACTCTTTACCAGAACAGTGGAAATATGGTGGTGATTCCCTACAAGCTTAAGCGCTGTGGATCGTTCTCGCTCCCATGCACACTTGGGATGCATGTACAAGAAGACATTCCTCACTTCTGATTTGTGTTTTTGTTTGTCTCCTGGTCTCCATGTTGTTGATCGCGTTATTGTTTTTCTTCTTATGAGAAGAACTCATTGAACCCTGAGGGGTGCGCCAGGTGCCTTCATTGTGTCAAGGTGGTGCTTAGGACAGCGAGAGCTTTTTACTTTCTACAGAGGTACAAAACATTACGATGAAAACCAATGCACTTATGGGGCCTGCTGTTAGAGGCATGGCTAGTTCAGGTACAGGTGTAAAGCCTTACGGTGGGAGAACTAGGTACTACAGATACATCCCAGATCCTAAACCAGGGGAACTCAATCCTGCTCATGGTGATCCGGCTTTCTGTTGACTTCAGTTCCAAACCTCCAAACACACTTGAACCAGCTAATCAAGGTCTTTGGGGTTCACTTAAAGAGGCAGATCACCAGGAGCGGGAATGAACACCCTACCCTAACCCTATATCAGATGTCTCAAATGCAAATTACCTAGTTAGGTGGTTTTAACGAGTAGTTTGAGATCGCTGCACTCTACTTCCTAAACTATGAGTGTTTTATCCTAACCTTATCCTAAACCAGGAGAGTTCAGTCTAGCTCCTGGAAGGCTACCTTCAGCTCCAGTTCTAATGAAAGGGATAGTTCACCCAAAAATGTAAATTCTGCCATCATTTACTCACCGCACGTCATTCCAAATCCATAAGACTTCTATCAGCGAACATAAACCGAAGCTCAACTGTACTTGCTTGACGCGTGAGAACAAACCTCACTGGTTCTTGCGTGTCTCCTCAGAAGGCTTGGATTAAACCACGCAGTTAATTTATTTTACAATCTCTTTATAAACGTTTTGAAACGTAAGAGTTTTTAGGCGAATAGACTTTCAATGGTGGGACAGAAATCTCAAAGATTTCATTACAAATATTTTCAGTTGTGTTCCTAAAATGAACGAAAGTCTTATGGGAAAGATTAAAATAAGGGTAATATTATTGGAACAACATGAGGGTAAGTAATTGATGACAGAATTCTCGAATGCAATCCTACGCCTTAGACCCTCAACTCTGAATGTCATATCCTAACCCCAATCCTGTACTAACACTTACACCCTAAACCAGGGGTGTCCAGTCCTGATCCTGGAGATCTTGCTCCCCGTAGACTTAAGTTCCAACCCTCCAAACACACATGAATCAGCTAATTGGGGATCACCTAAAGAGGTAGATCACCAGGAGCGGGATTGAGGACCCTACCCTACCCCCCATGATCCTGAACACTTCACCATGGGTCTCGAATGCAAATTACCTACTGAGGTGGTGTTAGCTAGTTGTTTGAGATCCCTGAGCCTTAGACCCTCAACTCTGAATGTCATATCCTAGCCCTAATCCTGTACTAACACTTACACCCTAAACCAGGGGTGTCCAGTCCTGATCCCGGAGATCTTGCTTCCTATAGACTTAAGTTCCATCCCTCCAAACACACTTTAACCAGCTAATTGGGGATCACCTAAAGAAGTAGATCACCAGGAGCGGGATTGAGCGCCCTACCCTAACCCTACCCCCATGACCCTGAACACTTCACCAGGGGTCTCGAATGAAAATTACCTACTGAGGTGGTGTTAGCTAGTAGTTTGAGATCCCTGCACCTTACTTTCTAATCTCTGGATGTTATATCCTAACCCTAATCCTGTACTAACACTTACACCCTAAACCAGAGGTGTTCAGTCCTGCTCCTGGAAGGCCACCTTCAGCTCCAGCTCTAATTAAATGCACCTAATTCTAATCAAGGTCTTTAACTACAATCTTTTAACTTTCAGGTAGATGTTTTGGAGATAAACTTTGCTGGAAGGTGGCTCTCTAAGAGCAGTCACAGACACCGAACACCCTTTCATTCAGGGAGCGACTAACGCTGCTGGTCTAGTTGAGGTTGCAGTCGAGATAAAAACAGCAGCTGTTTGAGTTTTTTTCCTTGTAAAATTACTTCAAACATCCTGCTTAAGCTATGGACCGCGGAAAATGAATATGCTTGTAGTAAATAGTCAATTTAATATTTAATAATAGTTAGGCAGAACTTTAATGATGAAAAAAAAATATTAATAATAACTTAAAATTGCTGATGTTTATGTTGCTTTTGATGGGCGCACCCTTAACACAAAATTTAACTTAAAAATTAAAAGGGCAATCTAAATGGCCTCTGTGATGATCGTGGTAACATGATAACACCATGACGACAGCAGTCCCACTTTTGATCATTATATTTGTAAATGCATCATTCTCAGCAGTCCAGGGATACAAACTCATCAGTATTTGTCAGACACATGTATGTATATAGGAATATAGTTGGAATATGTATTTTCGATGACGTACACTTCAGTTTGTGCATATTTAAATGTTCGTCAGCTACCTTGTAGTATTTGGCCTGTAGATCAGCCTTAAATACATATATATATATATATTTTGTTGGGTCTATGTAATGATATAACCCACAGTCACAGAATGAGTATGGATTTTGAGTATTTTGTGGTCACGAAAGTGCAGGAAATTTGAGCATTGCATGGTCAAAAGCTTTACGGTCAAAAATAAAGTGTTTCTCAGTGTATCCTACAGCGGGATGTATTTATGCGTGTAGATAGAGATCATTTTGATTACAGTGAAATTCTAATTTTGTTTTGTTTTTTTTTCCATTTGGCAGCTGCTCACATTTACGGCTTGGTTGTAAATTTGCAGTTCTTGTGAATCCAAGACTGAATCTGTACACGGGCTGTTTGTTTTCTGATTGTGCTTCGGTCTCCACAGCTTGAAATGCTACAGTCTGCTTGAAAATCTCATTATAAAAGATATAAATAAAGGATTTGTTAAAAATAAATTTGAGTAAACGTCGCCAACGTCACCAAATCCAGCGAATAAAGGCAGTCGACTGGAGGTTTGTTCGGTGGCCGTGGTCTCAGTTTTCTCTCAGTAAGGCGGTCACACTAGATTTTAAGTATGCAAAAGTATGAAGTACATACTTTTTTTGCTATATAAATTGGATATATGATGTCTTGCATATGGACTTCTCATTTGATAATGAGATGCTCATGCTAAATTCAGAATGCTAACTATCTATTCCAGATTGCAGATTTCAGTATGCATGCTTTTAAATGTGCATTGATGTAAATCCAGTGTGGCCGCACCTTTAGAGTGTTGAATCTGGTTTCCTGAAGCCTGATTTGGGATCAGATTCCCTGTCGTACAGAGATCAGGGATTTCGACCGATCCATGGTCAGCAAGAAGGAAACTTGTAAGCTGCTTTGATAAAAACATTCCTGTTTTTCCTGGTTTTTGTAAAAGTTTGGTTGTGCTAAGATGAACGTGCGACTAAAGCAGATATTATTTGTACTGATATTGAGAAGTATATGATCACATTAAAGTTTTTTTCATGCAGCCCCTGATGACTCGACTGTTTTTCGTTAAATGCCTTGATATATTTAGCAGCTTATCTTCACAGATGGTCATGTGATCGAAGCAAGGTCAGGCTACAGTGAGTCTCTGCGGATTCACATTTCGGTTCCTGTAATTTGTCAGTGGAACATTAGCTGGCGATCTGTCACGGCAGCTCAGTCATCATCAGTCTGATATATCAGGTGAGTCTTTGCCAAAAAAACACTGGCATGCAATGAATCTTGGCCCTTGGGATAGGCTGTGAAGGATCCACTCGTTCTATCGTTCACGGCCCGGGGAGAGTAGGATGCATTTGTAGGCCTCGACCCTTCGTCGCAATCAGCCTTCGAATTTAAAAGCAATATATTGTTTTATCTGAATGAGTGGGCAGGATGATTTTCACATAGTTTTGAAGCAAATATTCTAGACTATTTTTGTCTTGTTTACAGTCCAAATATCTAAAAACTCTTAAATCAAGATGCATTTACTAGATGAGTGAAATGACATAAGATATTATGTCCTGTTTTCTGGGGGAATTAATCAAAATTAAGTGAGTTGATGCTTAAAAAAAAGCAAAATTATCTGCCAATGGGGTCAGAAAAATAATCTTAATTCAAACAAAAACAACATTATTTTTCTTTCCCATTGGCAGATGCTTGTTTTAAGCAAAAACTGGAAAACAGGACATAATATGTCATTTTACTCATCTAGTAAATGCATCTTGATTTAAGAGATTTTAGATATTTGGACTGGAAACAATACAAAAATACTAAGTAAGAAAAGCATTTTGCGCAGTGAACGTGATTCAGTTTTCAAAAGTCTTGTGAACAAAAAAACAGTAGCTATAGGTTTTATGGCCTCGTTTTTTTTCCACAAACCACACATTAATGTCATTTTCTGAAAACTACAAACTTTTACGTACATGCTGCTCACACATTATTGTAGCAGAGTTTGTGCTGAATACAGTTGATCAGATGTTCGTCTTCAGAAACACCTGCTTTGCTGTCTACGATAAACATCCATACCTCTCTGAAATGTCTTTCAGCATTTGGCTCCACTTCAGACGTGCGATTGGCCCAGTCAAATCCCTTTGATGTGAAACCGAGCGTTGTGATTGGCTGCCTGGAAGAGATGACCTTTGATTGGCCGTGCGATTTGTTGAGTTTGATCCTTCTGATGTCATCACTGTGCATTTAACATTTACACTGTAAAATCTGCAGATTGCGCTCTAGAAGTCTGTAAATTACACGTCTATCAGAGTATCAGACGGAGAAAAAAGGAGAAAAAAGCTTTATCGGTGTTGACACGCGGCCAGATTTAGTCAAAACTGCCTTTGTTTGCCCAACAGGAACAGATTAAGGAGAGAAAACGATGAGATAGAGACTAATGCAGCTGGAGAATGAACAGAAGACGGGATTGTTCGGTTCATGCAACACACACACAATATGTATGAGTTTGTGAATTAGTGTTATTGCACACTCATACATTAAGGCGATTCAAGAGATGCAGAATATTAACAGAGCATACTGCACGAAAAACAGCATCCCATAATGCATTGCACAATTTGACCTTCATTTCCAGTGTAAGGAATGGGTCAGAAATCATCAGTTGTGGTTTCTCTTTCTTGACTCATTATCTGCAACATTTGCTTCCAAAACTGGAATGCAAAGTGAGCGTTGTAGCACAAAGTTTGGGATCGGTAAGATTTTAATGTGTTTAAAAGAAGTTTCTTCTGCTCACGGCTGCATTTATTTGATTGAAAATGCCCCAAAAAAAAAGGAAAAAAAAGAAAACTGTAATATTGTTAAATATTATTGCAATGTAAATCATCTGTTTTCTATGTGAATATATAGTAAAGTGTAATTTATTCCTGTGATCAAAGCTGAATGTTCAGCATCATTACTCCAGTCTTCAGTGTCACATGATCCTTCAGAAATCACTCTAATATGAGGATTTGATGATCAAGAAACATTTATGATTATTATCAGTGTTGAAAACATTGTGGAAACCATTTTTGATGAACAGAGTTTTCAAAGAACAGCATTTATCTGAAATAGAAGCTTTTCTAACATTATAAATGTCTTTAATGTCACTTTTGATCAGTTTAACTCATCCTTGATGAATAAAAGTATTGATTTATTTTATTTATTTCCCTCAAAAAATAAAATACAAATTCTTATTGACCCCAAACTTTTGAACGGTAGTGTTTAATGTTACAAAAGATTCAATTTCAGATAAATGCTGTTCTCTTGAACTTTCTATTCATCAAAGAATCCTGAAATAAAAATGTAAATAATTGTTTTCAACATTGATAATAATCATAAATGTTTCTTGATCATCAAATCATCATATTAGAGTGATTTCTGAAGGATCATGTGACACTGAAGACTGGAGTAATGATGCTGAAAATTCAGCTTTGATCACAGGAATAAATTACACTTTACTATATATTCACATAGGAAACAGATGATTTACATTAGAATAATATTTCACAATACTGTTTTATTGTATTTTTAATCAAATGAAACTTTTGAACGGTAGTGTATTTTTGAGAGGAAAACGCCTCTTTCAAAAGTAATGTTTTGTCCTACTATTTGAAACATTTATGCATACTAATTTGCATACTGCGCTTGAATAATCTCACATAAATTATTGCATTAGGTTCAGTTTATGCAAATATGTAATGATTAACAGTTCAGATAGAAATTTGCTCTTCATCAGTGGGATGTTTTTAAATGGCAAATAAAAAAGTATACAGTATGAAATTGTACATTTATCAGTTACTTTAGGGACGCCAAAACCTTACAAGTGACCTATAGAAATGCATTTTATAAAGTTGACTTGAAATTCATAAGATGCACGTTTATGAAAGTCACATCGGCCAAACCTGCATCACATGTGGAGTGATTCTTGTCTCGAACGTTCTTGAGAAAGAAGTTTAGAGTCTGTCATGAATCGATACGAGTCGAGCTGAAGTTGATCAATACTGTACATGAAGTGCCTGAATGTGTGCGCGTGTAACCAGAGAACCGGCTCTAGATGATCTGTCGGAGGGGAAGCGGCTGAATTAAGAGCGTGTTTGATTACAGCACTGATGGGAAATAAAGATGAACTCAGACGAGTAACCGGAGGAAGAATCAGTCTTCAAGGTCACAATATCAAACACACCATCTGCCCTTCTGAGGAAACTGTGTTTTAATGCTTTTAATACACACATTGTTTTAGCTACAGTAGTCAAAAACTAAAGGATTCTAATGCTTTGCTAATGGTATATATATATATATTTTTTTAATATTTGGGAACCAATCAATCAGAATTTCTGACCTCATCTGATTCTTATTTGATCCTTTAGAATGCATTTAAAATTATTATTAGATTTGGAATGTCGTTCCAAACAATCCATTAGCATTCTGTTAAGATTCTTTGAAAAGCAAGTTTACACTGAACAACACTGAATGATTTACATTGAACATTAAAACCCATCTAGTTTGTCATTCTGATTGAACAAAGAACTTAACTAATTACTAACACCAGTGTTTAATCTTGTTATTAGAACATCCGACTCAGCTGTGGATTCTAGATTCTTGTACTGTGTGATGATGATGATGAAGATGTCCCTAATGTGTTACAGGTCTGACTGGTCTATGGTTTCGGTCAGGAGGCCCATGCTCTTCAGAATGCTCTTCTCCAGAGCCAGAAACTGTTCATACTCCTTCAGCGCTTCCGCCTCCAGTTCCTCGTCCTGTTTCAGTGGCACCACTGGCTCCTGATGAACAACAACTCACACAAGTTAAGCCCATTTCACACTACAGCTGTTTATACAGACCAGCGTTTCATGTGGTTTATTAAAGTCGTCAGTACGTTTAGACTAAACGATCAAACGCAGTGTGCACTGCAAAAAAACTGATTTTGTCTTGTTTTCCAGAACAACATTCTTAACCCTTTGGTCAATGAAATGAATGTACTATATTTTAGTTCGATAATGTTTTTTATTTAATATTTTCTATTTTTAGGGGATTTTATGGTACTAAATTATATTTCTGCAGTAGTTTATAATCCATTTATTCACTTTTTGAGCATAGATCTGAAAATAAATTTTCGACTTAAACTGTCATAAATCTCGAATGTTTTGGAGCACAGACTTTTAAAAAAGACGCTTGGCTGATTATTGCAGAAGTGAAAAAAAAGTTTTTAAAAAAAGTGTTAAGTTTAAGCTTATTGTTATAAAAAAAAAGATTAATAATTCAGGACCGTTTAACCATGTCATTGATTTGTGTGTGTGTGTGTGTGTGTGTGTATGGGTGTGTGTTCACATTGCAAGTGCAAAAACTTTAAGTTTCTTATCATTCCAATGGAGTAAAAAAAAAAACAAAAAAAAAACAAATGTAATGTTTTTTCCAGAAATGACCGAAGAGCACCACATTTATGTAATAAAATTAGGTGTTTATGATTAAAATAAGAAAAATATCTGCCAATGCGTTCAGGTAAATAAACGTAATTCAGTGGAAAAACAAGCTTATATTTATGACTCCATTGGCAGAGATTTTTCTTACAACTTCATTTTGATAAATTTTTCAGAAAACAAAACATAATTTGCTTCTCAAGTAAATGTACCTTGATTTAAGAATATTTACAAATTTGTACTGGACAACAAGACAAAAATGAGCAGTTTTTACAGTGTGAGACCTAAAACACCTGAGAAATGAGCAATGATGCTGAAAGTAGGAAACGGTCTGGAAGTCAGACATGATATCTACTGGAATACTCAGGACGGAAAACACTACAAATGAGCATTCAAGGGAAGAGTGGTGAATATGCTCATAATTCTAACTAATAGATATCCCCATATTTTCCCAGTTGATTAATCACAGTACAATTGTTTTGTATTACAAGTTTTCTGGAATGTTAAATATGCAATCAAATTAAATCCGCACTAATTTACATACATAAATCTGAACATTAGATAAAGCTTTATTGATTTTGTTGACATATTAGAGTTAACGTTTTTTACTGAGGGGATTTTGAATATATCTTTTATCACTCCATAAATCAGAAAATACTGTCAACAGCCAAAAGAAAAAAAGTTTTAAGGAATAAAATGTTATATAAATCAGTGTGAGTGATATATGAACAAACCCTTCAGTAAAAACCTTCAGAATATAGACAGGAATAAATCTGTAAATTTTGGTGTTTGTAACTGCAGCTGAAGTGGAGGACAAACTCACAAGCTTTAAAGATATGTATCATAACTAAAATCTACAGACGCTTATAGAAAGTGTAATAAAATAAACACTTAAATGTGTATTTTGGATGTTTTCTTTCCACTAATCTAAAAGAAGACAAGCAAAGTAAAATATCTCATAATCTCAAAATTGACCAGTGCATGAAAACAATGGCTTAGTGTCTTGCCTTAAATCAGAAAATACTGTCAACAGTCAGAAAAAGGTTTTAGGAATAAAAATATTATAAAAATCAGTGTGAGTGATATATGAACAAACCCTTCAGTAAAAACCTTCAGAATATAGACAGGAATAAATCTGTAAATTTTGGTGTTTATCACTGCAGCTGAAGTGGAGGACGAACTCTTTAAAGATGTAGCGTAATCGAAATCTACAGATGCAGAAATCTACGGATGAAGTGCAATAAAATAAACACTTAAATGTGTATTTTGGATGTTTTCTGTCCACTGTTAAAGAAGCAAAATCTCAAAATTCACCATTACATGAAAAAACAATAGTTTGGCCTGTAGTGTCTTGCCTTAAATCAGAAACATTAAGTGTTTGTCTTGAAATCTCTCAAGAGAGCCTCCAGCATCATGTGCCCGCGGGGTGTGAAACACAAATGTGTGTTTTAGACCCTCAGAGGCACAGACAGCAGCATACTTTCATATTTAGTAAATATATTCAGCAAGTCTGAGCAGATCTGGAATAACTCAATCACACATTCCAGCTGAAGAGCAGCGGGTTTCATCTGTGTTTGCTGTGAGCTTAAACACACGTTTGCACAGCTATCTAAAAGGGGACATAGACTTCTATTGTTTTTATAAGCAGCTAGTCATAAATACTATAATCTAACCCTAACCCTAACCGAAAACTTTCTGCATTTTTACAATAAAAAAAATTATTTACTTTATTTTTTTATGCTGTTTTTACAAATCAGGATGTCCCCAAAAGCAGATTTCTGTAATAGCACTAATAAACTGAATGTGTTTAAATACACAATAAGCAGTGTATTTACCATCAACAAAACCAATTTGCTTCAATGTCACATATTTTAACTACTTAAATGTTGCTTGTTCCACAGGTTTTATTTTTTATATATTTTATATATAAATAATATACAGTTTTAGATATTTTTAACCATGTTCATAATTTTGAACTGAATAAATGTAATTGTTAATTTTAATGAAAAAAATATTATTTAAATGGAATCAAATGGATGCAAATAGTTAATAATACATTTTATGATTTTTGAAATAATGTTTTTTTTTGAGTGCATAAATCGTACCCGTTTCATTGATGTATGACTGACAAATACACATCGCCTTAAGTTTATTAGACTGTTTATGTTAAAACTGTGTAATCCAAATGGATGGGAATTATGTATTCCATTTAAATCTTAAATTAATGCTTAAATATTTTTTGAGTGTACATAATCTCAAAGCACATAGAAATAGAGGATAAATCATCAAGAATAATTACAGGAATAATTCACCAGAACATTAATTATCATTTCATCGCCCTTAAGCTCCAAACCTCTGTTTTCATTAATCCTCTTTCTTTCATTAGTTAAACTAAATGAAAATGAGAAATATTGCTTGGGCAACTAGCTGAAACTAGTTTTTTTATATCTTATTTAATTTCAGGTAATGTTTTTTTTTTCTTCCAAGTAACGAAAATGTTTTTCATGGTTTTAGTTTTAGTTAACTATTAAAAACCCGGGTAAATGTTCCTCTAAACACGTCTAGAATGTTCCTCTCTCACCGTCTTCTTCTTCAGTTGTTCAGCTTCCATCTCTTTCTTGTGTTTCTCGTGTTTGATCTGCCGTTTCTCTAAGTACTCCAGCCGTTCCTCTTCCTTTTCGAAGTACTTCCTCACGTTCTGTTTCTGTAGAGAACATTTATACATGCATCTCACTTAGAAATCCTAGTCCTACATTGATTGCATTTTTAGTCATGCTCACAATGTGAAGTCTGTTCTGGCAATATTATGCAGCTACCTAATTTCAACATTAAATTTCTCTTTTAATCCCAATCCCAGAATCTATTGAAATGGACTCTTTTCACATTTCCGAGATTAGAAGAAATTTTCTGTTGAAAATTTAAATCAACACCTAGACAAACAATTTTGTGAATATTTGCTAGATGTCTGTTCTTTGTGTGTGTGCTGAAATAAATATTGTGTTTGTACAATAGTCCTGGCTGCGTAAATAGGAGAAAAAAATCAGACCGATCACTACACTCTCTTAGCCAATCAGCAGTAGGGGGCGTGTCCACTCATGATGGGGGAGGAGAGAGAGTTAGCCAATCAGCAGTAGGGGGCGTGTCCTCTAATGATGAGGGAGGAGAGAGTGAGCCAATCAGCAGTAGGGGGCGTGTCCACTCATGATGGGGGAGGAGAGAGAGTGAGCCAGTCAGCAGTAGGGGGCGTGTCCACTCATGATGGGGGAGGAGAGAGAGTTAGCCAATCAGCAGTAGGGGGCGTGTCCACTCATGATGGGGGAGGAGAGTTAGCCAATCAGCAGTAGGGGGCGTGTCCACTCATGATGGGGGAGGAGAGAGAATTAGCCAATCAGCAGTAGGGTGTGTGTCGACACATGATGGGGAGGAGAGAGAGAGTGAGCCAATCAGCAGTAGGGGGCGTGTCCACTCATGATGGGGGAGGAGAGAGAGTGAGCCAATCAGCAGTAGGGGTCGTGTCCACTCATGATGGGGGAGGAGAGAGAGTGAGCCAATCAGCAGTAGTAGGCGTGTCCACTCATGATGGGGGAGGAGAGAGAATTAGCCAATCAGCAGTAGGGGGCGTGTCGACACATGATGGGGGAGGAGCGAGAGTGAGCAAGAGGGAGATTTGAAGAAAGACTGTAGAAAGAGAGATTACTGAGAGACATTAGAAAACAGGAAAAGGACAGAGGAATATCACTGGAAGAAGAAGGGTAATGATCAGGCAAGAGCTTTAGGAGCCGCACCAATGTTAGAAAAGCTTTCCAGCACTGGAGAGACATTACAGAGTGGGAAGGCTTGAACACGGACACCAAGGTTGCGTTGTTTCTGCTCCATACGCGAGTAACATTTTGCTATGTTTCACAGAAGCCAGATGCGCTGTTGTATGCCGTTGCTGTTGAATCACAGCTGATTCATCCATGCTTGCGCGAGCTGTTAGTGGTTGCCTGTTGTGCATACTAGCGTATTTGTTTTTGGGGGGGGCGGGGCAATAAAGGCAGGGGCGTGTTTGTTTGGGCATCAATTCAAATATCAACAGTGTTCCTCAGAAATCGCTTACTTCACCTTTAATGACAACACAAAGTTTAATACTATAAATTTACAATGTTAATAACTGTGGAAACGCGTCATCAGTCTGTGAAAAGAGTCCATGAACTGAATAGATGAATTATGTATTTTATTCAGTACTGATAGTTGTCCAGCTGAACATGAGATGACATTCTCACCTCGTTGCTGGAGGATTTGCGCAAGGTCCATGGGATCTGTAGGATGTGTAGTGTCCCGATACGGTCTGAGACCGCCAGAAGATGATGCTTCCCTACGGGAGAGAAACAGGACACGTCAGGATCTGTCCTGGGGTCAGTCCACAAAACACTCTTAAGAATACAAGTCTTCTGCTATTTTCGTACATAAGAGAAAAAAATTGGAATTACCAATAATATTAGTTGGTGAAAATCAAGTTTATACAAATTATTTTCATGTTTAAATATGTCATTTTATGATGATCTAATATGAGTTTGAAGGGATACAAGTATTGACTTAAACATTAGTTAATGCATTAGCTAACAATGAGCAATATTCAAAGCATTTATTAATTTTAGTTAGTATAAATCTCATGGTTTATTGTTCAAAAAGCTCAAATGAATGAAACAGACTGATCCATTCTGAGACTGGCTCTTTAAAACTAATTATTTAAAAATACACAGGTCATTAAAAATGTGATGCAGAGTGCTGAAAAAAAATGTGTTCTTAAGAATATTCTTGGAATTTATCTTTAGAAATTTCGGTAACAATTTACAATAAGGTTTCATTTGTTAACATTAGTAAACCACATTAGTTAATTTGAGCTAAGAATGAACAAACATACAAATTATTCATGTTTAATTGTCATTTTATTTATCAAATATGAGTGTGAAGGGATAAAACTGGGATAATATGAGTTTGAAGGGATAAAATGGAAAATTAAAATGAAAAATTTAAATGAATTGAAGGGACGTGAGTTCACGAGAGCGCCACGACGCATGCGAGAACTGAGAAGATGACACAGATGGGTCTCGATGTAGTGTTTAATGGCAGTGTAATGGCAGTGTATTTTGGGGGTTTGTTTGTGCAAAAAAACTTTTTTAACAATATAAGTGAACCTGGAGAAACATATTTAAATAATAAAAAATCCACGTCACGACCCCTTTAAGTTCTTTGTGCTGAATCCTGGCCTCTAGACTTCAGGAGTTTTGGTCTTTAACCTTTATTTAACCAGTCAAGTTACTTAAGAACAAGTTCTTATTTTCAACGACAGCCTGGCAGGAGAATTAAGATCTCGTGAAGGACATACTAACATATTACAATACACACACACACACACACACACACACACACACACACACACACACACACACACACACACACACACACATTTAAAACATTCACAAGCTGTGATAAAAACACTCCCTAATAGTTTTTTAAATAAATGACTCCAATTTAAGTGACTTTTGTAGCACATTCCAATCATTTGGGGCAGCGAAACCAAAAGCAGAGAGTGACCATAGACAGGTTTTTTTTCTAGGGATAATCAAACGAATATGATTAGATGATCGGGTTGAATATGTACTAACATCAAGCGCTAAGTAGCGTCAGTTCTGGCAGGTCACGTTAGTCAAGCTCTCATAAGCTGATCCACGTCTACCTATAGGAATACGACACCCATCACTGTATTCATATATAAGCTCCTTCAGTATATCAGCAGCTCTCGCGTTTCTCAGGAGCGCATTACCCTCCTCCCTCCCCAGCTCCTCCTGTCTCCAGTCAGGATTTGTTCTCGAATTATGTTGTACTTTAAAGTCTTGAATTAATGATATCTCTAATACATTCATGTTGGTTCTGTTCTGTTTACCCTAATGAGGGTTATTGCTGCTCTTATCCATGCTAGACTGTTCTTACAGAACCATACCGCCAATCCAAACTGTATGCTAATTGTCAATCGTATTTGACGATAGTGGTCCTGACAGAAATTTGGTTGCAGCAACTCTTGCAGATATTTGGGTAATAGACCTAACAGGACTTTATAAATAAAAATACACCAGTGTATTTCCCGTCTACTATGTAATGACGTCATACAGTTCACCGTGATGCGTTCTGTAGGGTGCATTAGTGATCAGCTTACCGGAGGAGCTGCTGGATCTGATGCAGGTGATGGAGGCGGTGCTGATGTTCTGGGTTTGTGAGGGTTCGTGGGTGTTTAGCAGCAGATCCCAAACCTCGATGTTCCCGTCCTCCTTCCCGATGAAGAAGAGCGCCGGCCGGGACAGGGACCAGTGACCGATCGTACACATGATCTTGGAGCAGGCCGACATGAGGATCGGGCCGCTCTGAAACGAGAAGTGAGACCAAATCATTCAGCACATGCTAAACTCCACCTAAAACTGATTCTGAACTACTGCCTATTCTATTATAAGCCTATTGTATTCTATGGTAGCACTTTACAATAAGGGCCCGAAACACACCCATTAATCTTTAAGAGAATAGAGAAACCCTTTTAGACCATGCACCGGGACCACCGACCATTTGTCCCATCGTTAAACTAGCAAAAGTGGATTCGGACACTTGCGTCGTGCATTTTAGACCATGAGCTTAGATCGTTAAAATAGGGCTCTTAAAGAATAAGCACAGATGCTCTTGTCCGTTTGATGTGCTTGTGCCGTGACCTCACCATGACCCCTTCTTTCCAGATGGCGAAACTGAAGCTGCCCACCGTCAGGATGATGTCCTTGAAGAACGGAGAGCGGCTCACGGTGTTCACCAGAGTGTGGTGTGCAGGGAACTGATGCGTGGGTTTGGCACCTGGCAGAAAACACACATGAAAAATAACTTTTGCATAAAACATTTAATAATAAAATCAACAAAAATAAACCATCAGATCCAAAAATGAACACTTTGTCATCGTTTACTCAGCCTCATGTGCTTTCAAACCTGTACGTCTTTCTTTCTTCTGTGGAACATAAAATATATTTTGAAGAACACGGAGGTTCAAAAAACTTTGACAAAAAAAACACTTCTTAAAATATCTTCTTTTAGAAAAAATCTACAGAGAATGCAATCCCAGAATGCACTGCGACAAGGTCAGTGCAAAAATTGAGTCGAAATGTTATTTATAAATATATTTCAGTTCTGAGGTGTATTGATAAAAATAGTGCAATATAATTACAAATTTTACCCAATATTTGTGTGTAACGTGTCGCGTCTCATGTGCTTTGTGAGTTGAAGAAAAGCTAATAATTAATTTAATCATAAAAACTGCAAAATAAAAAAATAATTTTAAAATAAAAGACATACTAAAAAAGATGAAATGTTTCATTTGTTTACCTTCAGAGAATCGTAAATTTTTGATTATTTATTTCAAATCAAATATTTCATCTTTTTTAGTATTTTATTTTGATTGTTTTATTTTCAAATTATTTATTTTACATTTAATTTATTTAAAAAAATATTTGATCTTTTTAGTACATTATTTTGACTGTTTATTTTCAAATTATTTTTCAAATGTAATTTATTTCTATAAATGTAAAATATTTCTTATTTTTAGTACGTGTTTTATTGAGATTGTATTCATTTTAAAAGTATTTACTAATTTACATTTTTAATTAGTTTTTTAAATAAAATATTTCATCCTTTTTAGTATTTTTATTGTTTTTCTTTTTAGTCCGCATTTTATTTTGATTGTTTTTATTTTCAAATTATTTATTTTAATTTAAATATATTTAAAAAATATTTTATCTTTTTAGTATTTAGTGTTTGATTTTACATTTTTACGAAGTTTTTTGTATGTATAATTAAAGAAAAAACTGCAAAATATTTTTTTATTCAAACAAATATGCTTTTCTCCCTCATTGAATTTGTGCAAAATAAATAAATAAATATTTATTCAGATTTTTTTTAACCTACATTTTTATCAGCATTGCAGGTGTGGCATGCTGTTAAATTATTTAGATATTAACTTAAAATCTTTGGCACTTTAAGTAAATATTTTATCTCAAAATTTGTTTTTAATGTCCTTATATCATGTGCTGTCGCTCGAACATGGCATTCGCAACTTCGCATGGTCATGGTTATGGGTTCGATTCCCAGAAAAAAAATTATGCAATGTAATCTGCCACATTCATATGCGTAAATATAACCGTATGTACAATAGACAACAAGCAAATAGTGCACTGGGTGTGAAAAGCATGTGCCAAAAGGAGAAGAGATGAATGGAACAACAGGACTTACGAGAAAGAAATGACAGGCTTCATTAAGATCGAACGCTCACAGTAAATGAGTTCAGACACGCTGCACTAATGAAACTTAATATCCTGTAATATTGATGGAAATCACTCTGTAATTGCCTCGGTTTACAGGTGGTGGTTTGATCAAATTAGGTTCAATCTCTGCCAAAATCCTTCACGATGAGCTGTGTTTCTGGGAAAACCACAACCAGCTTGATGAACGAATGATTCAGAGTTTCAGAAGTCCTGATTTATTGACATTCGTCATCGTCTGAGAAGCGGCTCATTAATTAATTTAGTGTTGTTCTGTTTGCTGGAGATCTTCATCTTCTACAGTAAAATGGTAGGTGTTTAATCTGGCTTTTATGCTGCTTTTGTCCACTGTGGAGCCTGACAGACGTGGTCAGATGAAGTTTTGTGTGGAAAAGAGTTGATTGAAGATTCTCCAAATAACATGCAAAGTATTTAGAGCTAAAATATTTATTTGAAGTCCCCCTGAGAATTTACATTAATATTAATATATACACACATTCACAAATTCCGTTAAAGGTCACATGAAATGCAGATTAACAAAATTATTTTTTTCATATTTTTTTTTTATTTCAAATAAAGTATTTATTATTTTTAGCATGTGTTTTATTCTGATTGTTTTTATTTATTTTAATTTGAATTGATTTTAAATAAAATATTTAATCTTTTTAGTATTTAGTATTGTTTTTATAATCAAATTATATATTTATTTTAAATGATTTGACAAATATTTTATCTTTTTAGTATGTTTTATTTTTGTTTTTATTTTCAAAGTATATCATTATTTTTAATTTAATTTAACTCAAATATTTCTTATTTCACTTTTGATTGTTTTTATTTTCTAAATATTTATTTATTTGTTTTAAAATATATTATATTTTTAATGTTTTATTTTAATTATTTCTATTTTAAAAGTATTCATTCAATTACATTTTTAAATTCTTTTAAATAAAATATTTTTATTTTATTTTCAAATTATTTATTTATTTATTTTAAATTGTTTCGAATAAAATATTTTATCTCTTTAGTATGTTTACTTTTGTTTTTATTCTAAATTTATTTAATTATTTTAATTTATTTCAAGTAAAATATTTCATCTTTTTTACTGTTTTATTTTTATGATGATGAGGTTTTTTTCTTTCCTGAACTCCAGAAATGTGTTTTCTGCATGTATATAATAATGAACATTTTTTGTATGACATAAAAATATATTTTCTAACTAAATTTGTGCAAAATAAATATTTATGCAGAAAGTTAATAATTCTTCACTATGAAGTTTAGTGTGGAAAAGAGCAGTGAAGATTCTCCAAACGACATTCAGGTTTGGAACGACTCAAAGGTGAGTAAAATATGTCCTTTAATATGTATCACTTAATAGAAGATGCTTTTTTATTTTTCATTTAAAGTGATTTAATCTTGATTTTCCTCAAGCTGGGACCCCCGGGAACAGCCGGAGGTTCAGGTTCTTGTTCAAGTGAACAATAGTAATTAAACTCAAATTATCACTTTAAACATTTGACCTCTGAATTTAATCCCACATCTTAAATCATTCATGTTTTCATCTGAGTGTGTGTAAAAATGTGTTGTTTGGATGTTAACTTACTGAACAGTCGTCCTGAGTCATTGTCCTTCTCCATTTTCCAGTCGGTGTAAACGAGTTCTCCGTCCTAAAAGAGACTCAATTTATCAATAGCCTAATTATCAATCATAATACATTATTCTTCTGCCATAATATAGTTGAGTGGATGGAAAGGGGTTGATGTGTGTTTTATAAGCATGTTTTGCCCGTGCAGAGATCTACTAAAGCCCTGAACCACAATGTAAAAAAAAAAATTCTAAAATTACGAGAATAAAGTCATCATTTCGAGATTAATTTGAAATATTTCGAGAATACAGTCTTCCGTTGAAGTTATTTATTTATTTTAGTATTTATTCAAGTCGAACTGCCTCGGACATGGATCTAATGCAGTAGCTTTTCACTTTTATCTGGGCTTGCCTTTCAACAAAAGGAAACTCTACAGGTGCTAATCCACCAACATGGCATTACCATTAGTCTTTAGGACACCTATAGATGAGCACGAAGACACGTACGAGTGAACGTGCCACATATAGTTTGGACCAGGATAGTGTTGCTCGTCTATAGGCAACGACATCTGGGTCGAGAACACTTAAAGGGGTGGTTGATTATAATTTCACTTTTCTACCTTTAGTTAATGTGTAATGTTGCTGTTTGATCATAAACAACATCTGCAAAGTTACTACAACAAACGGCTGGTAGAGACTACACCACATTCTTCCCGGGTTAGTGACATCACCAACCCTAAAATTTACATAAACCCGCCCCCTGAACACGATTTATAGATTATCAAGACAGAATATGCTAATCAATGACTAGAAGATAACTACACATCAGCTCCATAAATTCATCAACTAACCATTCAGAAATGTCCTGTTGCTTCTACATGTTGTCACTTCTTCTTGAGTCTCTCCATCATTGTCTGACTTCGGTTTGAACATAAAAGGCAAAAAGTTTTTGAAATGTTCAGTGCATGTGTGTGTGAGGTAAAAGGACACAAGCTCTTGAAGCTCCGCCCCCTGTGCCGGGAGCAGCAGCTCATTTGCATTTAAAGGGACAGACACAATATTGGCGTGTTTTCGCTCACCCTCAAAAAGTGACAATTTTAACATGCTATATAAAAATATTTTGAGCTAAAACTTCACACACACACTCTGGGGACATCAGAGACTTACTTTACATCTTGTGAAAAGGGCATTATAGGACCCCTTTAACAGTAACTGTACTGTCTCCCTCTTCACCGTAAATCCTTTCTGGATACATTTTAAGTGCATAATTCTGTATCCAATCATTTGGCCGGATCCCGCGAGTTCCTCAGATATAAAGCTGGATAACTCCATCCAGTCTGAAAAGTCTATTCCGGCGCAGTATATATTTTGTAACGTCCTAAGACTAATGGTAATGCCATGTTGGTAGATTAGCACCTGTAATTTTGGCTTTATTTTCAAAATATTACGACTTTAATCTTGAAATATTTCAACTTTATTCTTGAAATATTTAGACTTTATTCTCGTAATTTTAGATTTCTACATTTTTTACGGATTTTTTATTTGATTTTTTTTACGTTGCGGTTCAGGGATCTTCCGTAGAGATCAGCGCCTCACCTCCGTCCCCACATATAGTTTTGTGCTGATGTTCTCCAGGGGTTTCTGCTGTTTGGCCGACGGCACCCGGAGCTGTGCGAATCCACACACTTCTTCCCGATCTGTGTCCTGTGGGGGTTTATCACCTAGAGAGAAAACGTGTGCATTAAAGGTGAGTAGAAACTGACTGAACGCTTTTTGGAGTCGCACAATAATGCATTATTTCACCCTGAAATGAACAATCTGTCATCATGAATCAATCTCGGCTCTCTTATATCAGGTAATGGTCACATGACATGCACGTAAACAAATATTGAAACTTTTTTTTTGTAAAAATATTTATTTTTTTATCTTGATTGTTTTTGCTTTAAAACTAGTTACTTATTTCTTTTTATTCTAAAGTAAATATTTAATATTTTTTAGTGTTTTATTTTTATTTGTTTTATCTTATAATCATTTATTTTAATTCTGACTGACCATTTAGTTTTATATAAATAGTTTATTTATTAGGTTAATAAACTTGACCTTAACAAATATTTCTGGAAGTACAACATTTTGAGATTGAAATGATACATTTGTAATCACTTGAAACAGACCTATGACATCGTGTCACATGCAGTTTATTTAAATTTAAATGATCTCATGCCGGTGCCTGTCGAGGCGGCAATCCCCGAACCCGGTGGTGGACACCGGAAGTAAGGGATGCCGTCAAGCTGAAGAAGGAGTCCTATCGGGCCTGGCTGGCTTGTGGGACTCCTGAGGCAGCTGATGGGTACCGACGGGCCAAGCGGACTGCAGCCCGGGTGGTTGTGGAGGCAAAAACTCGGGCCTGGGAGGAGTTCGGTGAGGCCATGGAGAAGGACTATCGGTCGGCCTCGAAGAGATTCTGGCAAACCGTCCGGCGCCTCAGGAGGGGAAGCAGTGCCCTACCAACGCTGTTTACAGTGGAGGTGGGGAGCTGTTGACCTCGACTGGGGATATCACCGGACGGTGGAAGGAATACTTCGAGGATCTCCTCAATCCCGCCGTCATGTCTTCCATTGAGGAAGCAGAGGCTGAGGGCTCGGAGGCGGACTCGTCCATCACCCAAGCTGAAGTCACCGAGGTAGTCAAGAAACTCCTCGGTGGCAAGGCACCGGGGGTGGATGAGATCCGCCCTGAGTACCTCAAGTCTCTGGATGTTGTGGGGCTGTCTTGGTTGACACGCCTCTGCAGCATCGCGTGGTGGTCGGGGACAGTACCTTTGGACTGGCAGACCGGGGTGGTGGTCCCTCTTTTCAAGAAGGGGGATCGGAGGGTGTGCTCCAACTATAGGGGGATCACACTTCTCAGCCTCCCTGGTAAAGTCTATGACAGGGTACTGGAGAGGAGAATCCGGCCGATAGTAGAACCTCGGATTCAGGAGGAACAGTGTGGTTTTCGTCCCAGTCGTGGAACACTGGACCAGCTCTATACCCTCTACAGGGTGCTGGAGGGCTCATGGGAGTTTGCCCAACCAATTCACATGTGCTTTGTGGATTTGGAGAAGGCATTCGACTGTGTCCCTCGCGGCGGCCTGTGGAGGGTGCTCCGGGAGTATGGGGTCCGGGGCCCTTTGCTAAGGGCTATCCGGTCCCTGTATGACCAGAGCAGGAGCTTGGTTCGTATTGCCGGCAGTAAGTCAGACTTGTTCCCGGTGCGTGTTGGACTCCGGCAGGGCTGCCCTTTGTCGCCGGTTCTGTTCATAATTTTTATGGACAGAATTTCTAGGCGCAGCCAGGGGCCGGAGGGTGTCAGGTTTGGGGACCACACGATTTCATCTCTGCTCTTTGCGGATGATGTTGTCGTGTTGGCCTCATCAGGCCAGGACCTCCAGCATGCTCTGGGATGGTTTGCAGCCGAGTGTGAAGCGGCTGGGATGAAAATCAGCACCTCCAAATCCGAGGCCATGGTTCTCAGTCGGAAAAGGGTGGTTTGCCCGCTTCAGGTTGGTGGAGAGCTCCTGCCTCAAGTGGAGGAGTTCAAGTATCTTGGGGTCTTGTTCACGAGTGAGGGAAGGATGGAACGGGAGATTGACAGGCGGATCGGTGCAGCTTCTGCAGTAATGCAGTCTGTCGTGGTGAAGAAGGAGCTGAGCCGCAAGGCGAAGCTCTCGATTTACCAGTCAATCTACGTTCCTACTCTCACCTATGGTCATGAGCTGTGGGTCATGACCGAAAGGACAAGATGCCGGATACAGGCGGCCGAAATGAGCTTCCTCCGCCGGGTGGCTGGGCGATCCCTTAGAGATAGGGTGAGAACCTCGGTCACTCGGGAGGAGCTTAGAGTAGAGCCGCTGCTCCTCCACATCGAGAGGGGTCAGTTGAGGTGGCTCGGGCATCTTTTCCGGGTGCCTCCTGGACGCCTTCCTGGGAAGGTGTTCCGGGCATGTCCCACCGGGAGGAGACCCCGGGGAAGACCTAGGACACGCTGGAGAGACTATGTCTCCCGGCTGGCCTGGGAACGCCTCGGTGTCCCCCCGGAAGAGCTGGAGGAAGTGTCCGGGGAGAGGGAAGTCTGGGCATCCCTGCTTAGACTGCTGCCCCCGCGACCCGGCCCCGGATAAGCGGTAGAAGATGGATGGATGGATGGATGATCTCATGGATGGTCATAGTGGCACTGTGGCGGTGGCGCCAGGGATAGGGCCCGTCATCGGTGCATGCAGCTATATTTTTTTAAATTTATGTTTAAAATTATTTCAAGTATAATTTATTTCAAATAAAATATTTCCTCTTTTTAGTAATTATTTTATTTTAGATTCAAACAAACATTTATTATTTATTTTAATAAATATATATATATTTAAATTTACATTTTTATGATGATGATGCTTTTTCTTTCCAGAACTCCAGAACTTTGTTTTTGCTTCATGTATTTAAAGAAAAAAAAAAACACCTAAACAATTTGTTTTTATGAAAAAACAAATATATATTTTTTCTAAATTAAATTTGTGCAAAATCAAGATTTGAATGGAAGGTTAATTGTGTCAGAGAGTCAGTGTTCAGTGTAAGAGTCAGTGTTTCTGCGTGAGGTATACAAAACTCTACTTATGCGAAAACTCCTGTTATAATCAATGAAGCTGTTTACACTGTACAGTTAATCTCTTATTGACATTGTGTTTAAACTTTGTTGGTTATAATAAAAGGATTCGCAAGCGTGCAGAACTCTATTGGGTTCATGCGCTCAACAGATATGTCTGTGATTGACTACATAGCTCAACGCTGCAAAAACAGGTTGTAAATAGAAACCGAATAAATCTAAAAAAGGGCTGGTGTCTCACCGGTAACGTAGTCCACTGTATTGTCCTGAAAGCTGAACTTCAGAGGACTGTACTCGCCACTAGAGCCGATCTTTGGTAAGGAGACCTACAGTGGACAGAGTGAACCTGATTTAAAGGAACTTTATATAAAACAAAGCAGCTTCACAGTAATAAACAGGAAAATAAAAGAATCAATAACTTTCATTTAATTTCTGCTGTAAAGCAGCTCTAAAAAGACAATAGTATCATTATTCCCTTCGCAGTTTTATTCATTTAATTTTAAATAAAATATTTCATCCGTTTTAGTTCATCATTAAATTCATCGATTATGAAACAAATGATTAAAAATTATTTTAAAAAACAATCATGTCATCATCCAGCACAATTCAGTTCAATTCAATACACTGCACTTACCTCTAGTTATTTGCGTAACTAATATAATGTTATTATTTTAAAATTTTAAATATTATATGCTGTCACAAAAAATTTAGTGTCCTGGACATGGTGGAAGGGCACAAGGAAGCCCCGCCTTTAACTCGGCCTTGGTTAAAGTTCTTATTTGCATATTTGCATTGCCAACAACAACAACAAAAACAAATTGTGAGTTCTAAACAAAGAATTTCGAGAGAAAATGTCAAAATTGCGATATGTATGGAAGCTTGTTTCCACCACAGAATTAAACATTTAAAAAGATAATTGCTACTTTTTATCTCACAATTGCAAGATATAAAGTCAGAATTACGAGATTTAAACATGCAATTGTGAAATAAAAAATAGCAATTATCTTTTAAAATGTTTAATTCTACTTCTAATGTTTAAATAAACTCGCAATTCAGACATCTTTTCTCAAAAAAATTGCCAGTTATAAAGTCCAATTCTAAGGAAAAAAAGACTTTATCATCATCAGTTTAGTTCACTTTATAACACGCAATTGCGACTTTATATCATGCAATTCTGACTTTTTATCTCCCTTTGTGTGTTATAAAGTCAGAAATGCGAGATATAAACGTGCAATTCTGAGAAGAAAGTCTGAATTGCGAGAAGTAAACTGGTGATGGTCCAGGGTTAAAGTCACCATAAACTGACAATTCTTATTTTTTATGGAGTGTTTCGGAAATGAAAGGTTTTATCAGACACAATCAAGCCCCGCCCACATTTGTTCTTGTTCCAGAAGCGTTTCACTCAGATATACGACACAAATAGAGAAGAAAAGACCAGCACAACTTCATTTTCATGCCAACTTTTGTACATGTCCAACATGTTGTCAACATAAACTCCCCCCCGATCCTTGAGATCGGAGAATCAGCATCTTCTGTGTGTCAGCAGGACAAAATATAAACATAAGAGCGATAGAGCTTTCTCACGAGTGGGTCCAAAACGCTGGATTGATCTTCCCGTCTCAATTAGATCAGCCAAATCTATAATTACTTTCAAATTTAGGCTAAAATCACTAATATCATGTCTGTTTAATGTGATTTAATGTGAGTTCTGGAAAGAAAAAGCATCATCATCATCATAAAAATGTAAAAAAAAAAAAAAAAAAATGTTTATTTTAATCTAATAACAAAAATCTGAATAAAATAATTACTAAAAAGAGGAAATATTTTATTTGAAATAAATTATAATTGAAATAATTTGTATATAAAATCAAATAAAAAATATAGCTGCATGCACCGATGACGGGCCCTATCCCTGGCGCCACCGCCACAGTGCCACTATGACCATCCATGAGATAATTTTAATTTAAATAAACTGCATGTGACACGATGTCATAGGTCTGTTTCAAGTGATTACAAATGTATAAAATCACTAAAATCATGTCTGTTTAATGTGATTCTATGTATTTTTATCTTTATCTATTGACGTTTCTTCTTTATTGTGAAGCACATTGGGCAACCCGTGTTGCATTAAACTGTGCTATATAAGAATGAATAAATGAAAAAAATAATAATACTTTAAGCGCAGTGTGTGTGTGTTTGTGTGCATCACGTACTCGGATAAAGGGTTTCCAGGTCAGGTTGAGGTGTTTGAATGTATTTGGGACACCATGAGGGTTTTCCGGGGGCTTTTCCTCCGATTTCTGTTTCACGTCCGTGAGGGACTGAGACGCGACACGAGGAGGTCGAAGATCCCAGAATAACACACTACTGAAACACACACACACACACTCACACACACACACACACACACACACACACACACACACACACACACACACACACACACACACACACACACACACACACACACACACACACACACACACACACACACACACACACACATTGAGGAGTGAGTTTGATGTTAAACAAGAGCATAAACATGTGTATGTGCATCTAGTGTAGATCGCAGCACCAGTCAGGAGCACATGTGACCATCTGAACGGACATACGACTCGCATTTTCCCCTGGAATCCCGAATCTGGACACCTGAGTGAGAAATTGATGAAAATAAATGCTGCAGTGCGATTTAAATTTAAATCTTAAAAACTCTTAAATGCAAAAAAAAAAAGCTTTTCTTACTTAGTATTTTTGTCTTGTTTCCAGTCCAAATATCGAAACATTCTTAAATCAAGATGCATTTACTAGATGAGTAAAATGACATAAGATATTAAGTCTTGTTTTCTGGGGGAATTAATCAAAATTAAGTGAGCTGATGCTTAAAACAAGCAAAATTATCTGCCAATGGAGTCAGAAAAATAATCTTAATTCAGACAGAAACAACATTATTTTTCTCCCCATTGGCAGATCATTTTGCTTTTTTTAAGCATCAACTCACTTAAAGGGGTGGTTGATTATGATTTGACTTTTCTAACTTTAGTTAGTGTGTAATGTTGCTGTTTGATCATAAACAACAACATCTGCAAAGTTACAACGCTCAAAGTTCAAAACAAAGGGAGAGATTTGCTTTTACAGAAATCGCTTTATAAGGACTACAACAAACGGCTGGTAGAGACTACACCACATTCCTCCCGGGTTAGTGACATCACCAACCCTAAAATTTACATAAACCCCGCCCCACAAACTTCATAAATTCATCAACTAACCATTCAGAAATGTTGTCAACATGTTGTCACTTCTTCTTGAGTCTCTCCATCATTGTCTGACTCCGGTTTGAACATAAAAGGCTAAAGGTTTTTGAAATGTTCAGTGCATGCGAGTTCTTGAAGCTCCACCCCCTGTGCCGGGAGCAGCAGCTCATTTGCATTTAAAGGAACAGACACAAAACGAGGCGTTTTTGCTCACCCTCAAAAAGTGACAACTTTAACATGCTATATAAAAATATCTGTGGGGTATTTTGAGCTAAAACTTCACACACACACTCTGGGGACATCAGAGACTGATTTTACATCTTGTGAAAAGGGCATTATATCACCCCTTTAACTTTGATGAATTCCCCCGGAAAACAGGACATAATATCTTATGTCATTTCACTACTTTAGTAAATGCATCTTGATTTAAGAAATGTTTGATATTTGGACTGGAAACAAGATAAAAACACTGAGTAAGAAAAGCATGTTTTGCAGTGTAACCGCTATATGTTTCTGTTTTTAAACCTCGTTCACCTCGAATGTTTCTGGCAGCCACTGAATATCTGTGACCGGAGCTTTGTGTCCGTTCTCTATCCCAGACACAGCGCAGTACCGGACCATGGGAATTACACCGTTTTTGTCCTGGAAAAACATGCACATATTTTATTTGCACACAGTGTAAAAAAAAATGGGTAAAACTTTACAGTAAGGTTTCATTTGTTAACATTAGTTTACTACATTAGTTAACATGAAAAATGAAAAATACTTCTACAGCATTTAGTAATCTTAATTAATGTTAACATTTACAATTTAAACATTCATTTAACAACATAAAAAGTGATAAGAAAACTAAGACTTTCAATGAAAATCCATCAAATGTGAGCTGTCACACATAGGATTCTGGGAATGTCAATTTACGTTTTTTTACTGTATATAAGATTTTACATTTTACAGTTATACAGTATTGTACTGTAAAATTACTTGAAACGTCCCATTAGGTCTATAACAGTTTTTCACTGTACAGAGTAAGGGAACTTACCAATAACTTACCAATACAGGTTTTTACCATAGCATTTTTACAGTCTTTTACTGTTTTTTTTTGTTGTTTTTTTACAATGTATCTGAATGAGCACATACCATAATCTAGTATTGTTTTTATATAAATCTATAATAATAACTAGAAACAGTCTTTATTTAGATGTCATCTTTACATGTGAGGAAGTCATCAAAGGCAGGTTTTGTCACATTTAGCACATCTGGACACAATACGGTTCCCAAAGTATTGCTAGCAAACACACACATGCTCTTAATAACCGCAGGGTTCGTCTTCTGTGATTGTGTAAGTGTGTTTATATAAGGTATCAGTTAAACGTCAGTTCATTAAATGAGCTTTAAACAGATTGTTGGTGGTCACATGACCCGTTGTGAACTGCTGTTTGCACACATAACAGCTGTGTGTGTGTGTGTGTGTGTGTGTGTGTGTGTGTGTGTGTGTGTGTGTGTAACTCACTAGTTTGTTAGAGGTGTCCTGTAGTCTCTCCACATGTGCTGAAATATCCCATAATACTACCTGTAAACAAAACAAAAGTTAGTCGATCTACTGCATGTCATGAGTCATGCGTATAACAGTGTGTTAACGTTGCAGAAGATGCACATATACTTATATTGAACAAGCAGAACGTAATAATGTGTTTGGTGTGTTTTAGGTCTTTGTGGAGATGAGGATTTGAAGCCATTTAAAAAGCCTCATGGTCCAGATTCAGCTTCATCTCTGCTGAGAGTCCATCATAAGGCAAGTGTGTTTATAAAGCACATTTCATACATGTTGGTTATTCTAAGTGCTTTACACGAAAGGGAACTACAGGCAAAGCCTTTTTTTTCATGCACTTTCATAAACACCATAATTTAGAGATTTATTATTCCTGTCTATATTCTGAAGGTTTTTACTGAAGGGTTTGTTCATATATCACTCACAGTGATTTATATAACATCTTATTCCTAAAACATGTGTTTTCTTTTTTGCTGTTGACAGTATTTTATGATTTATGGAGTGATAAAAAGAGATATATGTATGAATATATAATAATATTTTGAACCCGGCTTCAGATTTATGTTCTGGAAGTGTATACAAATTAGTGCATGTTTAATTAAACAATGGCTGATTTGCACATTTAAACATAACATTCTGAAAAACTTGCTATACAATACTTTCTTAATGTACTCTGATTGATCAACTGGGGAAAATATGTATAACATTTAAAGTCCCCCTGTGGTGTAAATCCAGCGTTTAATGTTGTTTATGTGTCTATGTGGTGTTTTTAATCCGCTTTAAGACAAAGCATGTGTAAATTCATAAGTCGACAGCATTGCTGAGTATTTCCTCCTTAAAACTGCAGTGAACCAAAGACAGTCTCAAAAACACGCTTTGAAATCGCTGGTGTTTCTGACGTCACAAACTACCTTGTAACCAATCAGATCATCGTGTGATCGTCAACCAGTGGATCTCTGAGCTGAGTGAGTGAGTGGAGGCGGGGCTCATTTGCATATTCATAGAAGCACGCATACTAAATGAGGCAAGGGTGTCGAGTTACATTCAAGATATTTTAAGAAAAAAACATTTAAATATGTAATTTTGGTGATCAAATATGAGTTTTAAGGGATGAAATCATTGACTACAGGGGGACTTATGTCTTTCCTTTAAAATGATAATTAAATAATCTACTCAGATGCATGAGAGATCAAATGTACAATAAAAGAGTGGAACAGTTAAAGTCCAGTAAGTGGAAGGAGAAACTGAGAGAGAAAAGAGCAGATTTCTGAGCTGATTCTGCACCTGGCCATTTATGCAGCCGCCAGCGATGATATTCGGGTCTGACGGACAGAACTGGAAACAGAGAACATCTTCGGGACATTCAAGCTGCAACTGCAAAGCAAACAGTGGATTGAGTTCACATCTGTTCTTCTGCTCACGTTCCTGCCTCCATTACAGCGGCACACACTCAAACTGCAGTAAACATTATACTGGGAACTTTTGTATACGTAATATATACTGAGGATGATGATGATGATGAGGATTACTTGTGGGTTCACGGGGTCAGTGAAGCTCCAGAAGAGAATGTATGACGGGTTTAACAGGAGTTTAGTGGAGTTATCGATCCGCTCCTCAAGAGACAGTCTCTCCGTCATGGCCACAGCAATCACACCTGAAAACACTCATTTATTATGCAGAATAAAGGGGAAATGCAGGGGAAAAAAACACACACACACATATTTTATAATTTTATTGTATGTCTATTTTAGTATTATTTTATTTTATTTTATTTTATTTTGCACTGAGACTATTTTATTTTTATTTTATTTAGTACTTTGATATTTATTTAACTTTTTAACTAAGGATATTTTATTTTATTATTATTTTATTTTGTTTTATTTTATTATTTTATTTTGCACTATGTATATTTTATTTATTTTGTACTATGGCTATTTCATTTTGTTTTATTTTACTATTATTTTATGTTATTATATTATTTTATTTTGTACTATGGCCATTTCATTGAATTTAATTTTACTATTATTTTATGTTATTA
>CM040812.1:32135433-32280433 GCA_022829025.1 Squalius cephalus | reverse complement strand
GGTTGCTATGCAGTCGCTAGAGTGTTGTGGGTGGTTTCAAGGGGGTTCCCATGCAGGTATATGGTGGTGTGGGTGGTTACTAGGAGGTTGCTATGCAGTTTCTAGAGTGTTGTGAATGGTTGCCAGAGGGTTGTTAGGCAGTTGCTAGAGAGCTGTGGGTGGTTTTCAGGGGTTTGCAATGCAGTTAATTTGCTAGAGTGTTATGGGCTGTTGTTGTCAGGGGGTTGATATGCAGTCACTAGAGTGCCAAGGGTTTGCAATGCAGTAGCTAGTGTGTTGTGGTTGGTTGTCAGGGGGTTGCTATGAAGTTGCTTGAGTGCCAAGGGGTTGCGCAGCAGTAGCTAGAATGTTGTAATTGGTTGTCAGGGGGTTGCTATGAAGTTGCTAGAGTGCCAAGGAATTGTAATGCAGTTGCTAGAGTGTTGTGTATGGTTCCCAAGGGGTTGCTATGCAGTCACTAGAGTGCCAAGGGGTTGCGCAGCAGTAGCTAGAGTGTTGTGGTTGGTTGTCAGGGGGTTGCTATGAAGTTGCTTGAGTGCCAAGGGGTTGCGCAGCAGTAGCTAGAGTGTTGTGGTTGGTTGTCAGGGGGTTGCTATGAAGTTGCTAGAGTGCCAAGGAATTGTTATGCAGTTGCTAGAGTGTTGTGTATGGTTCCCAAGGGGTTGCTATGCAGTCACTAGAGTGCCAAGGGGTTGCGCAGCAGTAGCTAGAGTGTTGTGGTTGGTTGTCAGGGGGTTGCTATGAAGTTGCTTGAGTGCCAAGGGGTTGCGCAGCAGTAGCTATAGTGTTGTGGTTGGTTGTCAGGGGGTTGCTATGAAGTTGCTAGAATGCCAAGGGGTTGCTATGCAGTAGATAGTGTTGTGGATGGTTGCCAGAGTTATGGTTACCTGTTATGCAGTTGCTAGAGTGTTGTGGGTGGTTGCCAAAGGCTTGCTATGCAGTCGCTAGAATTGTGGTTTACAATGGGTCTGCTATGCTGTTAATTTGCTAGATTATTGTGTGTGGTTGTCAGGGGGTTGCTATGCACTTGCTAAAGTGCCAAGGGATTGCTATGCAGTTGCTAGAGTGTTGTGGGTGATTGCTATGGGGGTTGCTATGAAGTTGCTAGAGTACCAGAGGGTTGCTATGAAGTTGCTAAAATGTGTAGTGAATGGTTGCCATGGGGTTGGTATTCAGTCACAAGAGTGTTGTGGGTGGTTGCAGGGGGTTACTATGCAGTTGCTAGAGTTGTGGGGGGGTTGCTTTGAAGTTGCTAGAGTGCCAAGGGGTTGCTATGCAGCAACTAGCCTGTTGTGAATGGTTGCCAGGGGGTTGCTATGCAGTTGCCAGGCTGTTGTGGGTGATTACTAGGTGGATACTCAGAAAAAGTCTCCAAATGATCTCTGTGTAATCTTGGCGCTGATATTAAAGTGATCTCATTTGAGACTTTTCTTTCTTTTTAAGGCTAAGAGACAAATACATTATTGAAAGATGAAGTACTTCGCAGAATTATTTGCCATATTTCCAGTATCTTCACGCTTTTTATCATACAGGTGTGACACGACCAAAAGCTCACAGCAGTTTTTTTGTCCAGTGTTTTACTGACAGATGAATGAGGGAGGAGTGTGTTATTCAAGCAGAAATATCAGCTTTCCTTACTGAACCTGAACCGACATCTGAGAGATGCCCAATGGATGAGAGACCCGGCCTTTAGTTCAGAAGATATTCAACCATCTAAAAGGATTGACCTGCAGTTAAGCGTACAAAAGCATATACAGCATAAAATGACAGTGAATGGAGACCGGAGCTGTTAAGATTCTGTTAAGCAATTTGGGGTGAACTATCCTTTTTGTGTGTGTTATATTTTGTGTGTGACATTAATGGAAATCCAGATATCACCATTATCATAATCTCTCTCAACAGAAACCAGCTGAACATTGAAGTATGTTGCCGGTAACATCTGATACGAGCGACAGCGTTCGGGTCATTTAATCCAGAGGAGCTGCTGCTGCTTTACTGCAATGGAAACTCATATGGATTTATAGCCCATATAATTACATAATTGCACTTTGTCTACTAACATACCCACACGTGCCCTTTAGAAAACATGGAAAGGAAGCTGTCTGAGATAATGAACAAGCCGTGTTAGACTTCAAATGAAAATTAGCCCTTGATTTACTCTCCCTCATGTCATCCTAGGTGTATATGACATTCTTCTTTCAGACGAATACAATCAGAGTTATATTAAAAAATGTCCTGGCTCTTCCAACCTTTATAATGGCAGTGAATGGGTGTTAGCCCAACCCTCATTCAGATTCGACTCAAGTCTAAAGTGTAACTTATGCAAGTAATGCGACGTTCTGCTGATATTTACGAAACGCCATGACGCACTACGCTACTTTCGAGAAGGTCCGACGTCACAAGTTGCGTTTTAGGCATAAGTGGAATCCGTATGTCCGTATGTTATAATGGATAGATGCACTTTTATGATGGACAGATGCACTTTTATGATGGATAGATGCACTTTTATGATAATAGATGCACTTTTATGATGGATAGATGCACTTTTATGATAATAGATGCACTTTTATGATTGATAGATGCACTTTTATGATGGACAGATGCACTTTTATGATGGACAGATGCATTTTTATCATGGATAGATGCACTTTTATCATGGATAGATGCACTTTTATGGACTTCAAAACAGAAACAGCCATTTATTGCAATTACAAAGCTTGGAAGAGCCAGGACATTTTTTATTATAACTCTGATTGTCATATACACCGAGGATGACTTGAGGGAGAGTAAATCATGGGCTAATTTTCATTTTTGGGTGAACTATCCCTTTAAGATGGTTTATGACTAATTTTACTGATAGATGATGCAGTAACCTGCTTTGACCAGAAGAGGTCAGACCTTCTCAAATAAACTTGAGTTTGTGATGTCTTTCTTTCTGTTCTGTTCTGTAAACAGAATACAAAACGGTGTCAAAGTGCATTTTTATGATGTAGTGTCTTGAACATTCCCATCGCCTGCACAGTAGTACATAGGACAAGTAGGGAAATTGGATTCTGGGAACAAAAGAGGTCTGGCTGCGTGCTTGTGTGTGTGTGTGTGTGTGTGTGTGTGTGTGTGTGTGTGTGTGTGTGTGTGTGTGAGTGTGTGTGTCTCTGTATCTTTAATCTGATCACAGACACTGGCTGAATGGAAAGGAACGAGTGGACACATGCTGGAAACAGATGCTCTACACAGATCTGAGAATCTGATTATGACTGTTTATGGTGCAAGACATCGAACAAAAAAGTGCTGAATGTGATGCTATAAGAGTGATATGAGACACTTGCCAGGTTCTGATGCACCTTCATCTGGGGTTTCATTTTTTTTATCTGCAAAGAATAAAAAAGTAAGACATTAGAAACCAAAAGATGCATTGGAGAGTGAATAATTATTTTGATTATAGCTATAAACGATGCCAACAGAGCTACATCTGTCTCATGAGAGAAATAAGGAATATTGATAATTAAAGCTTTTTTTAACAGTTATAGCACCACCTATGGTCCGATCTCCATAAAATGTTGCACACTTCTTCAGAATGTTATGTGACATATGCGCACCAATTTTCATGAATCGAAATTGGAGATACACATTTTGTCCGACTTGAGCCATGGATCACAGTGGTGTAACGCTTGGGTCAAACAGTCTAAGAGTTATGAGCGATTTTGTACTTTTGGTTGCTGTAGCGTCACCTATGGGCCATTCGGGGTCATACTCTGATAGGTTGTCCCCAAATTGAGGCCTACAATCTGGCCAGGTTTCAAGTCTCTAGGCCTTACGGTTTGGCCTGCACGATCAGTTATACAAATCCTTACAATTACAATAGGGTTTCAGCATTTCATGCTTGAACCCCTAATAAGACGAAATTGTTCATTTGGACGGAATACTTATACCTTTCTTCTTGATTTTACTGGCGCCGCTGCTCTTGGGTCTCTTTGGAGGCATGTCTGTCAGTCAGTTTGTAAGATTTCAGTGGGATATCATCATCTGAAGCTGTAAAACAGAGAATATGAGTGGAATAGAAAAACACTATCACAGTTTGAACACTGTGTGTAAATGTACAGTGTGCATGAAGAACGCTTGATGACCTATTCATCTGTTGACATGCATATTTATTTGGATAAAAATAAAATGTGTTTTTATGTCTGAGCTCATAACTGGACATGGTATGAAAAACAATTCTGTTTAAATTGGATTGGATTCTGTTACATACTGCACTTTACAACATAGTATACAACATATTCAGTGTACAGTACGCACTGCAGCACACTTGTGCAACCGAGAAAAACACATGGGCGACATCTGGTGGTGAGAAAGTATTTGACAAACAGTTTCATTTTAGGCTGTATCCGAAATCGCATACTTCACTACTGTATAGTAGGCGAAAAACAGTATGGCTGCCTCTGAAATCTCATATATATACTTACTTGTTTTGAATAAGTAATTACTTCACAACTGCTAAAAAAGTATGTGAGTGTGTGTAGTATGAATGTACATTCTCCATGATGTCATTATCATGTGACCCACCGTTTTGTATTAACCTCCTTTTATTAATTGGAAAGTTTTATATCCATAAATGTAATTATACAAAAAGTATTTGACATCTTCAAACAAGAACTGAATTTGTTCTTAAATACAATTTCAGTGTCTGTAAATAAGAAAGCTATAAAAACATCTAGAATTTGTGCCATGTTTAATATTCTTTCATAATATGCTTTTATTCATTTTTGTGGCCCCTCTTGTATATATATATGTTCTTTCTTTTCTTTCTTTTAACGTTACATCTCTTTGTAAATTAGGCTCCTTTATATTTTTTTCTTGTTGATTATTGAACTATAACTTGTTTATTGTCTGAAAGTTTGTCTGTCTTTGTACCTTATGTTAAAATTTGAAAATAATAATAATAATAATAATAAAATAAATTATCAATCTCTCCTGTAGTTATCCGGGTGCTTTTTGCCTTCTCTTTCATGAGGACTGTGAATTCGGACTTACTTCTCGTCACATACTGTTTTTCGCCTACTATATAGTAGGGAAGTATGCGATTGTTGGATGCAGCCTTAGTCTTTTAAAATGTGTAACTTCTTTTTACTTTCAAACATGACTTGCAAAAAGTCTCAGATTACAGGATCATATATATTTTTTTTACATTTATAAAAATACTGTAAAATGAAATTCATTAAACACATACACCTACCTGATTTAAATGTGATTTTAAGGGATAGTTCAGCCAAAAATGAACATTCTGACAGTTGACGACACCCATTGACTTGACTTCTATAGTATTTACTTTTCCTAGTATGGAAGTTCATGGGGTCCATTAACACTCTGGTCACCAACATTCTTCAAAATATCTTATTATGTGTTCAACTGAAGAAAGAAACTCTTACAGGTTTGGAACAACATGAGGGTGAGTTTTTTATACTTCATTGCTTCAATTTATAAGTAAGTTAACGTTAATGACATAATTAGCATTTTTGGGTGAACTATCTCTTTAAACAAAAGTCCTAATCTTAAAACTGAACTGTTACAGCGATGGTATCAGAAGGGAATACCATGGTACTGAATGATTACAGTATACATATACCATGGTATATACAAATTGTGAATTTAAACGTAGCATAAACAGATAACTTAAAAGCCCAAAACTGGTAAATACACTGTCACTCGTAACTTACATGCGAGCGATCAACCACATGTAATGTTTTTAAATATATAAATAATCTTAGTATGATTCTTAAACCTTACCTCTTAATAATAATAATAAAGCTTTATGGTGTCACTTTAAAGAGTTAAAACATTATTCCGAGTAAACAGCGTGAACTGTCTCCAAGCATCCGGAATTACAGACGGTTACTATTGGTTACAGAGGCGGAGACTCGTGTGATTGACAGACCGCATAGCCAATCCTCGCGTTGTTTAGCGGTAGCCCCGCCCCCTTCTCCTGTTGACTTGCTGGCACTGAGCGCGTCTGAAATACAACGCGGTTCATTTCAGTGGAAATTCGCTTTTAATTCGAATTGATTTCAGATTTTGAACTTTATGAAAGTTTTCTCAGAACAAAGACATAAATGTGCTCATCTCTCGCCGCTTGAGAACTAATTGACGCCGTTGCCATCTGCTGTAATTGGTGAGTGACTGATGAAATTATGATTTATTGAGCTAATTCTGCTTAAAATGCTGTGAACAGCTGCATTTGGTTTGATTTTTGCATGTAACGTTAATGCTTTGATTTACAGACCTCTGCTCCATTTTAAACGGCGATAAAACACATCAGATCGTTATAAAAGCCCATTTCCACCAAATAAGAAAAAATATAAATCAAGTAAGACATAAAAAGTCGAAATTAGTATGTCAAATTTTAGTTAGTGTCCCATAATATTAACTTAGTATGTCATAATTTTGACTTTTTATATCATAATTATGACTTAATATATCATAATTTCGAGTTTCTATGTCATTTTACAAAAGCATGATTTTATCGGAAATCCTTTCAGATGTGAGTAACCGTGATTTACTGGCATCACAAGGTGTTGTAGTGTCTGATGGCACAGATATGATGAGGTCACAGGTATGATGAGGTCACATGACGAGGGTCAACTCCTGAATATTTGGTTCAATGTTGTTACACAGGGGCGATTCTAGGATTTTCATTTTAGGGGGGCTCAGCCCCCAACGAGGGTATGATGTAAAAAAAAAAAAAAAACAGAAAAAAAAGGTAGTTTATGGCCTAATGCTCATTATTAACTAGTTTCATTCATTCATCCAGTAACATGCATATGGCACGGTTTTATAATCACTAAGGTACCGAATGTGAGGTATTTAGGGGGGTTCGGGGGCATGCTCCCCCGAGAAAATTTTGATTTCTCTGATCTACATATGTGCATTTTAAGATGTTTTGAAGGCCAAAAAAATTGGATAACAATAGCTTTAAAACCATGTGCGGGCAGCTGTTTTTTTTTTCTCACCTCATCAGCATCACACTCTTTTTCTCTTTGTTTTTCTCTTGCTCTGTCTCTTCCCCTCCTAAAGCTGAG
Source organism: Squalius cephalus (assembly GCA_022829025.1). Classification (NCBI taxonomy): domain Eukaryota; kingdom Metazoa; phylum Chordata; class Actinopteri; order Cypriniformes; family Leuciscidae; genus Squalius; species Squalius cephalus. The sequence goes on along the minus strand of CM040812.1, from coordinate 32,273,360 downwards.
CTTTGACTGATAGGCTTTTCATTTTTGTCTGTCAGTGAAGAAAGTAAACATAGGGTCAACTGATAGGTTGATTTATGAATCATTTTCTCAGACAAAGCTACCAGGAAAGCTAGGTAACTAAGTCCATCTACAATGAAATATAAATTATTTTCTTTTTTAAGCTTTTTAGCCTTTATAATCAACAATACGGTTGGTTATTCATCAAGTCACCCCGTGAAAATCTATTTAATTTCAAATCATTTAACTAACCAGCTAAACGTGTATTAATGTAATTGTCTATTGGCAATATGATTAATCTGTTCTATATTTATTTATATTTATTAAAAATAACAACATGAATGATCAATTTGCCACTTCTATAAATCAAGTACTTTAAAGAAAATCACAAATCCCTTTACTCTACTCTTACTCTAATATATGTATCATGATACACTCCTCCTGATTCATTATTACTTAATACAAAACAAAATAACTCCACATGATGTTTCTCTCTCTGGGCCATCTAAGTTAGTGCTTTCAATGATGTGTGTCTTTAATCATTTCTGTGCATGGCTGCATAATGTAATGCCGAAATACAAAATAATATGTTTTAAAGTTTAAAAAGTAAATTAAAATAAATCATGATCGTTTTCTAAAGTATGTTTTCATGGGTGTTAATTGCTTCATTTTTGTAGGAATAAAAAACAACTATCACACTGTGATAAGGGCTGAAGCTGAACGCAGTATTGGTATTGGATGAGAAACCGAACCGTCCCGTGTTGCTCCCAATGCTCCAGTAACATTACATTATGTAAACTGCAATGCATTTATGACAAAGAACTGCACCGATGCAGATGTAATATCATAGCAATCTATCAATAAATGCACTGACTCACGACACACCTTGTACTCTCTGATGTTCGCTCTGCTCGGCGCCCCTGCAGATTGAAAAATGCGCTAAATCCAAGCAGACCCAGATAAGGGGAGGAGCCGAAACTTGACGCAGCTTGCCGCCGTTTCAAATTTTTTTTTAAAGGGGACTGAAGCGATCAAAAATGTATTAATCAAATATTTTTTAGGGGGGCTGGGCTGAAGCCCCCCTAAAAAGGGCCTAGTGACGCCCCATATGGCATTATGTGAATATTATGGCACACTAACTAAAATTTGCCATACTAAATGTCATAATTTCGACTTTTTATCTCATACTTGATTTATATTTTTTCTTATTTGGTGGAAATAGGCTTCAATAAGTATCTGATGTGTTTTATCGCCGTTTAAAACGGAGCAGAGGTCTGGAAATCAAAGCATTTCATGCAAAAATCAAACCAAATGCAACTTTTGTTCCAGAATAGCTCAGTAAAATCATGATTTCATCAGTAACTCACCAATTATAGCAGATGGCAACGGCGTCAATTAGTTCTCAAGCGGCGAGAGATGAGCACATTTATGTCTTTATTCTGAGAAAACTTTCATAAAGTTCAAAATCTGAAATCAATTCGGATTAAAGTGTATTTCCACTGAAATGAACCGCGTTCTCTTACGAGAGGTTCTCTCGTATTGCGCAAGTTGCTTACACTACGGGTAAAGTCATCTTTTCTTGAGATCTGAAGCCAAAAAATTATCCTTAATTTTGTATTTATTGTCAACGCAGTGCGGCAGCCAGCAGACCATAGCAGGCTGTATAACTGTGCTCATTGGCTGACCTGCGGCAACTGCTGCAGCTTATCGGTGAGCCCCGCGTGACGTCACGCCCAATGAGGGCGCTTTGCATGGGACGCCAGAATGGGTGTGGTTTAGCGTATATAAAGACGGGCTCATCTCATCTCTTCAGCGAAGCTCTTCGCATCGCTGGATCTTGAGAAGCCGCCGCCGTTGAAACAAGCAACCAGCAAGCCTAGGAAGCGTCTGAGGAAGCCGGCCGTCTTCGCCGCCTTCAGCCATCCGTGCCTGTCGAGCTATCCGGCGACAGTATCCTTTTTCTGCTGTGTTTGTTCGCCGCTGCGACACACACTTTCTATCTAAAAGAGCGCGAGGCGTTTTTATCAAAATGCCTCGCTCTTCCTGTGGCTCGTGCCGCGCCCCGCTCAGCACCGGAGACCGCCATCTGATCTGCGCTCTCTGTCTGGGCCGTGAGCACGCAGCCATCGCTCTCTCTACGGGAGGCTGCCCTGAGTGCGAGGAACTTTCAATGTCGACCCTGCGGGCTCGACTTGAAGCTTTTAATGACGAAGCTGTCACTCCGCCTGTCTCTACTGGGCCGCGCAGGAAGAAGCGCAGCTCCCAGAGACCACCGGAGACCGATGTGGCGCTCAAGAGCTCGCCGGAACCTTTCCTTCGAGCCTCTTTCTCGCCTTCTCCGCCCCCCCCCCCCCCCCTCCCGGACGCGCAGCCGCCGGCTCGGGATAAAGCGGATGAAGTGGACGGAGATGCCGCCACTGACAACTGCTCTATCCTGGCCTCTGACAGCGAGGAATGGTCCGGTTCACACCACTCTGCCTCCTCGTCAGTCCAGGAGTCCGGCCGTACTCGGACCGGCGTGGATGCGGAACTTCTGCGCCTCCTCACCAAGGCCGTCGACCAACTTGGCCTCGAGTGGTCACCGCCTAAAGAGCCCGTGCCGAACAGACTTGACGGCTGTTTTCTTCACAGCCGCCGCCAAGCACCCGCGTCCAGGACTGCACCCTTCCTGCCAGAGCTCCACGCTGAGCTTTCTAAATCGTTGAATGCACCATTCTCCGCGAAAGTGCACTCTCACGTCTCCTCGGCGCTCTCACAGGTTGACGGCGCTGCCGAGAAGGGGTATAATTCCATCCCCCCTGTGGAGGAAGCGGTTGCAGCGCACCTTTGCCCGCCTTCTGGATGGCGCTCAAAGGCTGCCCTCCCGTCCAAAGCCTGCAGAACAGGCCGGCTCAGCTTTGCACTCCATGGCAGTCCTACAGATCCTTCAAGCCGATATCTCCTCCGTGAGCTGGATGAGAAAGGCCCGGATCCTGCCTCCATCACGGATTTGCGCAGCGTGACGGATCTCTCCCTTCACGCTACTAAATCCGCTGCCCAGGCTCTTGGAAGGTGCATGACCTCGCTGACCGTCACAGAGAGGCACCTCTGGTTGACGCTCGCCAACATGAGGGAGTCTGAGCGGGCTGTTTTCCAGAACGCCCTGCTCTCCCTCATCGGCCTCTTCGGCCCAGCGGTTAACGGGATCATAGACCGCTTCTCGGAGGTACAAAAGACCACGCAGGCTATGAACCTTTTCCTGCCTCGACGCTCGAGCTCAGCCGCACGCCGCCCTCGGGACCAGCTTGCGCGACGCTCCACCCAGCGTCCAGCTCAGCCTCCGTCTTCGCAGCGACGACAGGGTGGCCGCCCAGGATCGCGCTCGACCAGCCGCAACAGGCCGCCTCCCCCGCGGGGACCCCGGCCCAAGATCGCGCTGAAACCCGAGCCCGCTAAGTTCTCCTATCAGCTCAAAGGAGGAAAAGACGGTTAAGTCCCGCCGCGGCCGGACCACCGTCAAAGCTCTCTGCTCTGTCAGTCCCCATAGTCATGGCTACTGCATATGTGTATTACGAAGCCAACGAGCCGGTGATACAACCCGCTCGCCTGCATACAACCGCCGTTGTCACGGCGACCCAGCGAAATCTCAAAAAGAGCATAATGTCTGGTTGTCCAGCTCAGGCCGCATGTGTGTTAAGTGCAGTAAATGTGCCCACTAGAGTTGAGCCGGATACTCGGCTAAAACGAGTATCCGGTACGGATAAAGCACTTTTGTCGAGTACGAGTATTATACGAGTAATACGAGTCAATATCTGTGCTCGGATTGAAAAAAAAAAAAAAGTTATGTTGAGATTAGGGCTGGGCGATATATAAATATATACATATTTATTTATTTTTTAATGCGATATGGAATTAGACCATATCGCATACCGATATAGTTCAAATTTGCGCTGTGATCCTTGCTCCAAGCAAGCTGCTGACCCGGAGCTCTCTGCACTGCTCCCCGCACCCCGCCCCTCCTTTTCCACTTTGCGTGCGTGTTTAGAGCATGTTATGTTATAACATGAAATAAAGTCTTTCACCTCAGAAAAACGGACTTTCTTGTCCTGTCAGCCGTTATCCTGTTCTCGTAGCGCACACTCAATTGCACGCGCAAATGCGGCGGCGCGCGCTGTATCGCCTCACTGTATATAAAGTGCAAAAGAAACTACGAGCATGCAACGCCGTTACGTTGTAAATTACACGAAATAAAAGTAATGCAGGTATGATTTTCATTCTATTCACCAGGAGCAGTTTCCATGTTTCATTAACAGTTCTTGTATTGTGTAGGCTATTCACCATGGTAACTGTTGTTTCCATATTAACCCCAAAATGCCACTATTTTTCTTTGTGTTATTTTTTATATTTTTAAATGACTGTGGTGGCTCATACCAGCATTGTATTAACAAAAACTAGTTTGGGACTGCTATTTAATAGCTTTAGCATAGGCCTAATGTTTATTTATTAGTACTAGTCTTTACTATTAATCATATTCTTACAATTTATGTTAAGTAAAGGGGGACAGTACTTGTGTGTGTGTTAACAAATTTTGAAAAAAATAAAACATGAAAAATAAAAAATATTGGGATATATATATCGTATATCGAAATTCAGCCTAAATATATCGGGATATGACTTTTGGTCCATATCACCCAGCCCTAGTTGAGATGAAAACTCTTGTTCATTACATTTTACTTCATAATTGCAACAGCATTTGTTGTATTCATTGTTGCAAAACTTGTTCTGTAGTTCGTTTGTTATCGTGATCAAAACCATTGATCTGAAGCTCAATGCTGATGCTGTCATGTAAATAGTTTTCTAATCAGCAATAAATATAACAATTTCTGATCAACCCATATCAATTGCATGCTTAAAATAACATACCGGTTAAAGCCCCGCCCATTTAAAGACAACCCGACTCACTTCCGGGTTAAATCCCGCCCACTTCCGGGTTAGGCCCCGCCCAGTCCGAGTACAGATACAGATACAGATAATACATATGGTTAACAGATACAGATACAGATACAGATAATGCTGTACTCGCTCATCCCTAGTGCCCACATTTCAGTGTTCACCCCTGCACACAAGCACTATACCCCCCGTGTCTCTCACAGAGCCCCATCTCATAAAGCTGGCGAAAGCCGCTCGAGTGTTCGATGTAGGATATGTGCCCACGAGCCCGTGCCCACACCTACTCACTGCTCACTCTGTCACACGGCCACTCTCTGCCGGTCACATCACGAATGTAAGTCCTGTGCCCTCTCGCGAGTGCTCTCACTTACTGACAAGCATTTTCCCCCCGGTGCCGCTCTCGCGCCCCGTTCCTTGCACAATATGCTCCCCGTCCAAAGCCACTGGGACATCGTATGTAAAACGGCCAGCCATCGCTGTCTGCGAGCCGCCGTATTCGAGCACCGAGAGCGCGAGCCTCCGATTCAGGTTCTCGAGCCCGCAGAAGACGGCGATCGGAACCCGGAGGCCATTCTGCCCTTAGCCACACATGCAAAAGCATGGGAAGCTATTCCAGGCGTGTCAGAATGGGTGATGAGCACAGTAAAGCAGGGCTATTCGTTGCAGTTCGCTCGCCGTCCCCCGCGCTTTCGAGCACGAACCGAGACGAGAGTGAATGGGGAAGTAGCACACCTACTTCGTGCAGAAATAGCGAAACTTCTGTGCAAAGGGGCCATAGAACCGGAACCGCCTTCTCTGAGCGAGTCAGGCTTTTACAGACGTTATTTCCTCGTGCCCAAGAAGGATGGACCTCTCAGACCGATTCTAGATCTGAGATATTTGAACAAAGCTCTTATGAGAAGACCGTTCAAAATGCTCACAACCAGACAGATCCTCGCACAAATTCGCCCAGGGGACTGGTTTATTTCCCTCGATCTGAAAGACGCTTACTTTCAGATTCAGATAATACCCCGTCACAGGCCACTCTTGAGATTCACCTTCGACGGTCAGGTATATCCACCGTCCACCTCCACCGTATATCCACCTCCACCGTCCTGCCGTTTGGCCTGTCTTTAGCACCCCGTACATTTACGAAGTGCATGGACATGGCTCTCGCTCCCCTGAGGACTCAGGGCATGCGGATTTTGAACTATTTGGACGATTGGCTGATTTTAGCACAGTCAGAGGAAGAACTTATTTCTCACAGAACAGTGCTTCTCGGCCATCTGGAAAGCCTGGGTCTCACAGTCAACTGGACCAAGAGCTCATTACTGCCCAGTCAGTCAGCCTCTTTTCTGGGTATAGAACTGGACTCTGTGGCAATGACGGCCCGGCTGTCGACACAGCGCGCGTGCCGTGTTCAACGCCTGGCCGCGTCTTTCTCGAAAGGCAGCATAAAAACATTTCAGAGGATGCTGGGTTGTATGGCATCAGCTGCAGCAGTGCTTCAGCTGGGTCTACTGCGTATGCGTCCGCTGCAACGCTGGTTGAACGCTCGAGTGCCTCACCGAGCCTGGGTGTCCGGCTGCATCCGGATCAGAGTGACTCAGAGCTGCATTTCAGCACTGAGACCCTGGTTAGCGGCCGACTGGTACCAGCGGGGAGTGACAATGGGAGCCGTCTCGCACCGAAAAGTGATCTCGACAGACGCCTCCAACTTGGGTTGGGGCGCTCTTTTCGAAGGCGAACCGGTTTTTGGCCTGTGGTCAGACCAGGAGAAATGCCTTCATATAACTGTCTGGAGATGATAGCGGTCGAGAACGCGCTGAAGTGTTTCCTCCCACACATACGGGGCCACCATGTTCTAGTCCGCTCGGACAACATGTCTGTGTTGTCCTACGTGAATCACCAGGGCGGTGTCAGATCCAGAAACCTCTGCAAACTGACAGAACGCCTTCTCGTGTGGGCCCATCACTCATTGCGCTCGCTGAGAGCCTTGCATATACCGGGCCACAGGAATGTCGGCCCAGACAGACTGTCCAGGGACAACATTCCCCCGGGAGAATGGTCCCTGCACCCTCAAACAGTCCAGTTACTATGACGCCTCTTCGGCAAAGCGTAAGTCGACCTTTTTGCGTTGAAAGACAAAGCTCATTGCCCGAGATTTCTCTCGAAGTGCGAAGACGCGCTGGCCCAAACCTGGCCCAGCCGCCCGCTGTATGCTTTCCCTCCGATATCGCTGTTACCACAGGTAATCAAGAGGATCAGGGAAACGCGCCACTCAGTGCTCCTCATAGCCCCTCGATGGGAGAACCAAACCTGGTACCCAGAGCTGGTGAGGCTGTCGCACAGAGCCCCATGGCCGATCCCGGTGAGGAGAGATCTTCTCTCTCAGGCCGGTGGATCAATTTGGCATCCCCATTAGGAGCGCTGGTCTCTGCCTGCGTGGATAATCAACGGATTCCCGTTGCTTTGCCAGAAGGGGTCGTGAACACGATCACACAGTCTAGAGCTCCTTCTACGAGAAGGCTCTACGCGTCTAAATGGTCAGTGTTCTCCAAATGGTGCGCTACCAAGAGCCTGGACCCACGCACGTGTGGGGTTTCGGGGGTGCTTTCCTTCCTTCAAGAGCTGTTGGACAAGGGCAGGTCCCCTTCCACGCTCAAAGTTTACGTTGCGGCTGTTGCAGCGTTTGCTGAGCCGACGCGCAGCCGTGCGATAGGAAGGAACGAGCTCATCATCCGCTTCCTTAGAGGAGCCAGGAGGATGAATCCCCCGCGGACCCCTTCGGTTCCTATTTGGGATCTTTCTTTGGTCCTGGAAGCCATGAAGGCTTTTCCCTTTGAACCGTTAGATTCCGTAGATCTAAAATACATCTCGTTCAAGACCGTTTTTCTGATAGCTCTGTGATCAGTAAAACAAGTGGGGTATCTACACGCGCTATCTGTTAGCCCCACATGTCTCGAGTTCGGACCGAATGACTCTAAAGTCATCCTCAAACCAAGACATGGTTACATCCCCAAGGTGATTGGCACTCCATTTAGAGCGCAGATCATCTCCCTATCGGCTCTGCCAGCATCCGATAGCGAGGACAGTGATAATCTCCTATGCCCCGTCAGGGCGCTGAGAGCTTACATCACGCGCTCTGCCGCCTTTTAGGCGTTCTGAGCAGCTCTTTGTTTCGTTTGGTGGGCGCACCAAGGGTCTCGCCGCCTCGAAACATAGCCTGTCCAGATGGATAGTGGACGCTATCGCAGCAGCTTATGCGTCCAAACAACTGCAGTGCCCGAGGGGCATCAGGGCCCATTACACTAGAGGCATGGCTTCGTCGTAGGCTTGGTCCAGCGGGATTTCTATTCACGACATTTGTATGGCGGCAGGCAGGCTGGGCCTCCCCCTCTACATTCGTGAGGTTTTATAACCTGGAAGTTCCCGCCCTGGAGGCTAAACTTTTATCAGTCTAAGTGATGTGTATGTTCTGCCCAGACATTCATGTGCAGGCCACTCTCATGTCACTACGAGCTCTTCTGGTTGAGCTGCACAGATGGGTGAGACTAAATTTACATAGACCGGCAGAGCCGCTCTGTATTCCCTATGATGTGCTTGTGTATTTGTGCTGGCCCACGTTGCTGGCCGCCTATTCTCCACACAGCTGCACAAAGGGTTGATACTCTCTATACATAGACCGGCAGAGCCGTTCTATTTTTTCCCTGTGATGTGCTGGCCCGTGTTGCTGGCCGCCTGTTCCCGCATGTTGTGTCCCCCGGGCTTCCCTGGGACTTATGCAGTGATGCTTGGCACGCACGGCGTTGACAAGGGGTTCCCGTAGCATAAGCAACTTACGCAATATGAGAGAACCTCTCGTAAGAGAACGTACTCGGTTACCTAACGTAACCTCGGTTTTCTCTAGAAGAGGGAACGAGTATTGCGTAACCTGCCGTGCTCGCGCCACGAGCTTATTCGCTTCAGTCAATGAAAACCAGAGCTCAGCCTGTTGAGCCCGTCTTTATATACGCTAAGCCACACCCATTCTGGCGGGCTGTGATGCGTAGAGGGAGCGACGTCACGCAGGGCTCACCGATAGGCTGCAGCAGTTGCCGCAGGTCAGCCAATGAGCACGCTTATACAGCTTGCTATGGTCTGCTGGCTGCCGCACTGTGTTGACAATAAATACAAAATTAAGGATAATTTTTTGGCTTCAGATCTCGAGAAAAGATGACTTTACCTGTAGCGTAAGTAGGGCTGGGCGATAAAACGATAACGATAATTATCGCGATATAATTTTTCTCGATAAAACGATATCAAGAGTTCGATAAATGTTCGATAATGTTTATGCGCCAAAAGCGGAACGAAACTCATTTGAACCGCGCGCCACACGGACCATTAATCCGCTCAGCTCAAAGTCCAAACGGCAGGCAGCGCGAGCTCACTAGAGCCGATGCGTTTACTCTGATCGCTCTCGTCACGAGATCCAGTGAGAAGCGCTTGAATTCAGCGAAGAACACAATGTCTCAGTGATTTAAACCAGTTTAAAGGCAGATGAAACAGCGCTGACAAACAGGAGAAACACTGTGCGGTCAGAAGGCTTTTCCGTCTACAAATTCCCATCATTTGCCATGGATTTACTGTAACGTTAGCCTAGTAATATTAACTGCACCATGAAAGGTGGAATATACATATTGAATTGTATTATATTATTAATGTAGACAATGTATTAAAGGACTAATGGAATATAATTACAGTATTTAATAATGTATTTAGGCTACTGTTTTTCATACAAATACCATAGAAACCATAAAGTTACATTTTGCCATGATAGTGAGGTTATCATGATCTAAATGCATGACACTGGATGACCAATGGTTAAGTTTAATAAAACTCAAACAGTCAGAATATTACATTTGACCAAATAAAAATTAGCACATGCAGAAACTAAGAAATTAATTGTCCAATAAAGATATTTATTTTGTTAAGGAAAAATGACAAATGTTTGAATGTTCTACCTCAGATTTGTGAAATGTTCACCAGTTTGGCAAGTGTTTGTCCTGATATGTTCTGACAATAAAGAGTATTTAAAACCACAATTAACGCTCTGGTTTCTACAGCTTTCACTTAGGAGCAAAAATCTGCCTTTAAACTTGAAAGAAATAAAGATTTGACTTTTATCGTGATAATTATACGGAGCCCCTGAGGGGACCTGTGAAAAAAAAAAAAAAAAAGTACTTTCACGTGCGCACGAGAAAACTTTTGCGTGGGCACGAGAAACTATCGCGTGCGCACGCGTTACCATTTCCGGTTTGCGTGATAGTCATTAATGCAAATGTGGAAATATGGATGATGTATATATCATTTATGTTGTTGTTTGACATGTTTTGAAGTGTCTATTTTAGCAAAAATCCCAAGCAAGGTGCTATTAAAGACAAGACTTAGAGACATATTTTAGTCACAATTCAAATTATTTTATTAACTTTGAATAGACTTTTAATAAACTTTGTATTTGTATGTGTATTGATAAAAAAAAAAACAAGTAATAATCTTCTGCTACTGAGATGAAGGAAACGGTTTTTTTAAGAAGTAAAGTTCACAAGATTGCTATTTATCTTATCAAACTGTTCCGTCATCAGCTCTTCCTCAGTTCCGCACTGCAGAATAAAATAGTCATCCTCTGCTGCAGTTGTACGGATTCTTAACGCGTTTATTGTTAATCTTTTTCTCATCAAACAACCAGACTAACGAATGGTTCGACACAACCCGTACCGAAGAGCCTATAGACAGGGCTTTCTTCTGTATAGGCCTACTGTAAATACAGGTTAAATGACGACTGTTGGCCTACCATGGTCGCCCTCGTCCAGTAAGTTTAAAATAATAATAATAATAATGATAATAATAATAATAAATTAAGATATAAATCAATATAATTCGTTGTAAATTAAATATTTTAAACACTAATACAAAAAGGTAATAATTGACTGTATAGTCCTAACGTTCGTGCATGAACTGTCATTCAGACTGACTATCTAACAACCAGAGAACAGAGAACATCCGAGATATTAAAATACATACTCTTCTGAGTTTTATGATGTAGCCTTTTTCACCTATACGCAGTGCCAAAGCTACCGGTACCTTTATTCCACAGCTGATTTGTGCAGTTTTTTATTGCTTGCATTAAAATAATTTTCTCTTGCATGTTTTGCTTTTTAATTGCAGTCTTTTTCTTCAGTCTTTTTCTTCTGCCATTCATGCTTATCAGCTCCATGCAATCTTAAGCTTTTCTTGGTTCAGCTGCACGCAGTCTGAAAATGTTTTTTGGCAGTTTAATAAAATAAAAGAGCCTTTCTAAGAGCCACCGTTTAAGCTGTTGACTTTTCTACCTTGAGAAAGAACGTTAAACGAACAACTTAATCATGACATAAGACTGACATCACTCACAACGTACCAATGCATTATCCCGCCTCATGAACAAATATAATGTCTGATGTTTTCATACGTGCATACCAGTATACCATTACATTCTTCGTGAATAAACATGACAGTTTGAATACTATATATACCAACGTACCATCACGTCACATATGCAAATATAGTCTCAAATACAACAATTTCATTGGCTGCTGTGCGTGTTATGGTGCGTGTTGACACGGTCAAAATCACGCGTTTCGTTTAAAGACTTTTGACCCCGATCGCCTGCCATACTCTGTTTACGTCTCTCTCTCTCTCAAAGTGAAAGTAAGTTTTCCTGTCGCCATTTAAAGCAGGAGAAATGCGAAATACGACACGGAAAAAAACAGAACATCAAAGTGTTTATCAACCATTATAAAGGGATTTAAGTGTAGTTTTATGATGTTAAAGCTGGAGGATTTGAGATCCTGTATCTTGTAAAAGTTTGATCAAGGTGAGTGTTCATGTGTGACTTTCTCATATTAATATGAATACCTGGAGGACATTTTAATGATTGTTTGATATGAAACCTTAAATAAAGGTTTTTAATTTTTCACTTCAATGTTTCCTTTGCGTTTCGTGATGTTTGTGATTCTCCAGAAGTTTAGCTTATGTGTAAACATACATAGGCCAATTCACAAAAACGTCAACAAACGCGGTTTTTTTTTATTTTTTTTATCGGATCAGTGTGTGTCGATGTGTGTCGGGGTTTGTTTTCTTTTTCACCCGAACATCAACGGTCGACTTGTGTGTGTGAAAAGGCCCTGTGAGCTTGAGTTAACGCAGTCACATGATCCTTTTCTCCCACACTCCAGATATGTTCAGCTAAATTATGAAGGTTGTTTAATTTAATCATTTAATTTAGTGTGTGAATGTTTCTTCATTCAGAGTCAGTGGAGGAGATCAAACTCATCAGATTCTCCTGCAGCTTCATCATGGCTGATTCACAAGGATCCAGAGATGGAGATTGTTCTCCAGGATGCAGGTACTTTCAACAAACATTACATTACATTACCATTACCCCCACACCTCCACCCCTCCACACACACACACACAAACAGATCAAAGACAGTTACAGAAAAAATATGATTTTTTGCCTTTTTTTTTTTAACTAAAATGAAATATTCAGTAAAAAGATAATTGTTTCCTCAAAGTACTTTTTAATGAAGGATAAATGTATTCACAGTAATCTAAAGGATTAAACTGAATCTGTTCTCTGTTCCAGTTCAGTCCAGCAGAAGAGCTCAAACCCAGAGTCCAGCTGTGTGTCTATGAAGAGTAACTGGTCTATGGATCCGCCACAAGCGTTTAAGAGTGGAGACAAACGGCCTGATCTCAGGTATATCACTTCTATAAAAGATGTGCTTATAGTGCGACACTTTTGAATTAGAATCATCATTTTTCTCAGTCAGTCAGTCTAATACTAGCAATGACATCAAGTAAATGTAAGCTGAGATCTTTTCCACCTTTATATAATGGAGTAGGTGTAAAACTGAGTGGATTTTTTAACGGCTGGTTCAGGGCCCGTATTTATCAAGCTTCTCAAAGTGACATTTTAGTCTTAAAGGGTTAGTTCACCCAAAAATGAAAATTCTGTCATTAATTACTCTCCCTCATGTCGTTCCAAACCCGTAAGACTTTTGTTCAGCTTCAGAACACAAATGAAGATATTTTTGATGAAACCTGAGAGCTTTCTGTCCCTCCACTGACTGCAACGTCATTGCAACTTTCAAGGCCCAGAAAGGTAGTAAAAACATTGTTAAAATAGTCCATGTGACTCCAGTGGTTGGTTTGATTCGTGGTTCATCATTGGTTGTTCGTTTAACGTTCTTTCTCAAGGTAGAAAAGTCAACAGCTTAAACGATGGCTCTTAGAAAGGCTCTTTTATTTTATCAAACTGCCAAAAAACCTTAAAAAGCAAAACAAGAGAAAATTATTTTAATGCAAGCAATAAAAAACTGCACACATCAGCTGTGGAATAAAAGAAAAGAAATGCACGATTAACTAGATTAAGGCATACTCCTGTCTTAATGTAAACCCTGTCCATCACTCACAAAGCTTTCACAAAGTTATTCTTGCCACTGTCACGTATGGCTTCCTAAAGACAAGTTTATGGGTAAATAAATGAATAATAATAAAAAAATTAATCAGGTCTCAACATTAAGCCTTTTCATTTGATTGTCCTTAGTTCGGTCATTCACTTGTCCGAGTAAAAACATTTGTTTGTCCAGGAAAAAAAATTGTTGTTTTTGTGTGTGTTTTAAATATAATTTATCCTGAACAAATATTCTCATCACTGTTCAGTCAGCTTTGACATATATAAATCGGCATATTTATGATATTTTAACCTTTATAAAGGGCAGTTTTCCCTCATCCTTAATCAATTCCCTAATCGCTTATTTCCCTAATGCGTCATCTTTCATTTAAAATTCTTAAATTTCATCAATAAATTAAAATAGAATAATAAGATGCTAAAGGGATGTTACCAATCAAATTAAACTTAAATAATGTAATGAGATTATTTTAATTATTTTTTGAATATACAATTAAGAAATTTTGGAAAGAATGATACTTTTAAACACGAAACTAAACCGCCAGTAGGAGGCGGCAGGAGACCGAGTCATTGAGTCATTTACTCAAACGATTCATTCAAACGGCTGATTCATTCAGGAATGAGGCAGTTGTAAATGAATAGGAATTCATTTAATCTTTGACTCAACCGATTCGTTCAAAACACTGAATCATTCAGGAATGAAACACAGTTGAGTTTTCCTTTGAGATGCGCTGTGGTTCTTCTAGGATCTTTTTTTTAACTATTTTCGCTGCTGAAATAGAACAAAAAATGGCAATTGTGTCTAAAATTCAAGTGACTTAATATTAATGACTTGTTTATTGAACTGCAATATGAAATCAGTGTCACATTTTCAAACGTGATGGTACAGTAAGGTGGTTTATCTTTAAAGCTCAGCTAAACATTGGTCTCTTTAGTCGGTTGAGCCTTCGTCCTCCATTGTGCCTTTGAGAAGAGTCATGTGATCATGGTTGATGTTCATCTGAGTTGAATCATTCTATAATTCTAGAGTTGATTTCAATTCCTAATTCCTAATATTACCGGTTTTCTCAGTCGCTTTGGTACAATTGTTGAATCATGCTTAACATTTTTAAACCAGTGAGTTAATTTCTCAAAATAATTGTAATCAAAGTTTGAAACACAGTGCAAAACAGTTACAGACATGAAAGCAAAAGTACACAACATTTATGTGGTCTTTTATAAGTCTGTATTCTTTATATTTTACTTAGTTTTAAACCCAGTTCAGTCCAGCAGAAGAGCTCAAACCCAGAGTCCAGCTGTGTGTCTATGAAGAGTAACTTCTCTATGGATGCGCCAGTACACTTTAAGAGTGGAGACAAACGGCCTGATCTCAGGTATATCATTTCTATAAAAGATGTGCTTATTGTATTTTATTTGTATGAAATTGTTATTAATATACAGCAGTTTAATGAGTTGCAATCTTGCTGGTTTCGGTCTATTAATGATCATCATTGTGCTCTTGTGTAAAGCTCTATGTGTTGTATTGTTAATACATTCACACACTGTAAAAGCTGTTGGTCTGTTACTCAGTTAATGACACAATTACATCAATATCAGTGTGTCTGATTCTTTACCCTCTTCATTCTGATTTAAGGTCAACTCTTCCATCCAGACCAGTTAAAAACAAAACTGTGTCCAAGCCTGTGATTCGACCACAAGACTTTAATGAAAGCATGTTTCCTGGTTTCAGGTAAAATTCAGGACTTTGTTGTTGTTGTTTAATTTTAGGTGCTGCAATTCACATCTCACATCACTCACACACACGATTAATGATTTACACATTTCAGAAACCCAATGATGTTCTGTGTCTCATAAATACTTTAGTAATTTATGGCTATTTACTTCTCTGACTTGTGTAATAATGTGGTATTTTAATCTTACAGCCATGACTCTAATCCTGCTGAAGTCCTCAACACATTGAGATCAAATCTGAGACAGAAGTTTGAGTGTTTGTATGAGGGAATATCAAAGCAGGGAAACCCAACACTCCTGAATAAGATCTACACAGAGCTCTACATCACAGAGAGTGGAAGTGGAGAGATCAATAATGAGCATGAGGTGAGACAGATCGAGACACAGTCCAGGAGAGCAGAAACAGAGGACACACCGATCAAATGCAGTGACATCTTTAGACCTTTACCTGGACAAGACAAACCCATCAGAACTGTGCTGACAAAGGGAGTCGCTGGCATTGGGAAAACAGTCTCTGTGCAGAAGCTCATCCTGGACTGGGCTGAAGGGAAAGAGAATCAGGACGTCCAGCTCATATTTCCACTCGCTTTCAGAGAGCTCAACTTGATGAAGGACAAAACACTCAGTCTTTCAGATCTTCTTCATCTCTTTTTCCCTGAAACTAAAGAAATGGACATATCCAGTGATGAGTATAAAGTGTTGTTCATCTTTGATGGTCTGGATGAGTGTCGTCTGTCTCTGAACTTTAAGAGCGATGTGAGGTTGTGTGATATATCTGAATCAGCCTCAGTGGACGAGCTGCTGAAGAACCTCATTGAGGGGAATCTGCTTCCCTCGTCTCTCATCTGGATCACCTCCAGACCAGCAGCAGCGGATCTCGTCCCCTCTGAGTGTGTCCATCGAGTGACAGAGGTACGAGGCTTCAGTGACACACAGAAGCAGGAATACTTCAGGAAGAGAATCAGTGATCAGAGTCTGGCCGACAGGATCATCTCACACCTGAAGTCCTCAAGGAGCCTCTTTATTATGTGCCACATCCCAGTGTTCTGCTGGATCTCAGCCACTGTTCTAGAGGAGATGTTGAGGAAATCATGGAGAGGAGAGATTCCCAAGACTCTCACTCAGATGTACACACACTTCCTGCTCATTCAGACCAACATCAAACATGAGAAGGACTATGAGAAGAAAGTGAAAGATGAAGACATGATTGTCAAACTGGGGAAACTGGCTTATCGGCAGCTTGTGAAAGGCAACCTGATCTTCTATGAGGAAGACCTGAGCGAGTGTGGCATTGATGAGGCAGAAGCATCAGTTTACTCAGGATTGTGCACTCAGATCTTCAGAGAGGAGTTGGGCTTGTGTCAGGGGAAAGTCTTCAGCTTTGTTCATCTGAGCATTCAGGAACATCTAGCAGCTCTATATGTGCATCTCTCCTTTATCAACAATAACATCAATGTGTTTGACCAGATTACCAAACCAACTAATGGAGGCAGAGTTTCCCTATCGGATCTCCATCAGAGAGCTGTGGATGAGGCTTTACACAGTAAAAATGGGCATCTGGACCTTTTCCTTCGTTTCCTTCTGGGTCTGTCAGTGGAGTCTAACCAGAGTCTCTTACAAGAACTGAAGACACAGACAGCAAACAGCTCTCACAACAATAAGAGAACAGCTGACTATATTAAAGAAAAGATCAGTGAGAATCCCTCTCCAGATAAATACATCAATCTGTTTCACTGTCTGAATGAACTGGGTGATCTTTCTCTAGTGGACGAAGCTAAACCTCATACGTGGTCTGGAGGATTAGGTGCTGTGAAACTCTCCTCGTCTCAGTGGTCAGCTTTAGTGTTTGTGTTGTTGTCCTCAGAGCAGACACTGCAGAGGTTTCACCTGAACAGATTAATTGGATACAGAGATGATCGGTAAGTAACACTGAGTTCAATCATTACAGTCTAAAACATGATGAACAAAGAGAAACTCAGAGATCAGAGGTGTTTAAATCATGGGGCACAGACTGATTTCTGGGATATTGTAGATCATTTGCGTGTGTTCCTCAAACCGTGGCTGTGTCCTAGTAAGACTGCATATCTCGACTGCCACGCCATCAAGCGCCTCTGAAGGCCGTCTCAGTTTGAAGGATGTTTTGAAGACAGACTTCATTTTGTGTCTTTAATTCAGCTCATTTTGAAGGATGCATCAAGTATATCCTTCGTGTTCTTCAATCTCCCACAATCCTTTGCACACATTCTAATTAATGTTAAAGAACTGATGGAAAACGAGTCGGCACTGAGTTTATCTGAGTTCATTATGAAATGTAAGACACAGATAATGTATTCGGAGATGAAGGCATACATGTTATCTTTTGTTTCTGTGTAAATGAATCACTGAACACTAAACTGACAATAATGTAAGACACTGGGAGACACAGACGGCTGCCATTCACTGTATTGCATTCATAAAAAAGCCAGTTAATATAAAGATATTTAATAGGAAGTATTTTTCCTAAATGAAGTTTTAATATTATTATTATACAAGAGAAGAATTAAGAAAATAAATTAGATTAATGTCTCATCATCATTTTTCTTTATCACCAGTTGCTGGCAAAATGATGGACAATGATTCACATTTTGTGCGCATCATTTCCTGTGACAATAAAACTAAGTAAATTATTAAATGAACAAGTAACAAGCAAACAAACCCGTGTGCTTAATTTCTACGAATAATTTGCTGATGCAGGTACAAAAAGACTTTTTTCTTGCCCCCCCGCCGCCCAACTCGGGAGTTAAATGTCTCCATGGTGATAACCATAGCAACGGACAGGACAAACAAACCTGATGTGTCATAATAGTGTTGTAGTGTAAATGCAGACTAATAGCCCTGCCACAGCAACACTAACGAGAAGAAGAAAAAACTAATCAGTGACGGCTGAATACGAGGCTTCTACAGTTATAGATATAAAACCACTTTTTCACATGTCCTTTATAAAGCAGTGTCTCATTAAAACAATTATTTGAGGGTATTTAGGAAGGTATAATGCAGGGATAGGCAACTCCGGTCCTGGAGGGCCACTGTCCTGCAGAGTTTATTTCCAGCCCTGATAAAAACTCACCTGCATGTATCTATCTAGTAATCCTGAAAACATTGATTGCCTTGTTCAGGTGTGTTTAATTAGGGCTGGAGCTAAACTCTGCAGGACAGTGGCCCTCCAGGACCGGAGTTGCCTATCCCTGGTATAATGTATTATTTACTTATGATATGAATTATTATTATTATTATTATTATTATTAGCATTAATAATTAACTTTAAATCATTTTTATTTTCAATTAGTGCCACACAGAACACAGGAGATGAAGTTCTCCAGAAGCTGATGCCTGTGGTTACAGCAACTAGATGCGCTCGGTAAGTAACACTGAGAACAAGCATCACTGTTAAAACATTATAACAGTTCTTACTTAAACATTATAAATTAATGGTTTAACAAAATATATGAGTCACACTTCAGCTCTTACCTATCTGACCTGATTTGTGATCTACTTAACCATTTTTTATGATATATGTGTGAGAAATTTATATTCAAATATATGCATTTGTAATGTATGCATATAAACATTTATATTTAATGTATGTAATGTATTCAATGTATTCCATTTGATCAGTTTCATATAATCTTTCTCAAAAATAGATATTGCACAAATTATAAACACAATCAAGAAAAGCTAAGATTTCTGTTTTGATCTGAGAGAGTGAAGAGTGTGTCATTGTTCTCTACAGGTTGTATGATTGTGGTGTGACAGATGAAGGTTGTGCTGCTCTGGCTTCAGCTCTGAGATCAAACCCCTCACACCTGAGAGAACTGAGTCTGTCTCTGAATAATCTAGGAGACTCAGGAGTGAAGCTGTTTTCTGCTGGACTGGCGAATCCTCACTGTAAACTGGAGACACTGTGGTAAGATCATACGTTACTCTCACATGAAACTGTCACTAGGGGCGTTTCCATTACAGATTTGCTCAGAACTTTTTTTCTTTTCTTCTAAATGTCGACAAAAAGCTGTTGCGAAATGACGGCGTTTCCATTAACCGATGTTATGCGACTAAAACTTCATTTTTTCTTCTCGCGATCAGTAAAATCATTCCAAAAATCATGTTAACGGACGTTGGTAGGATTATGTATATCCCAGCCACTGCACTGGCCATTATTATTAATGGAAGGAGATGTGTGTGTGTTTCCAAGCATTAATGGTAAGGAACGACCCTTATTATACTTGTGAGCGGCTCATATGAGGAGTTTCTGGGTGTTTCTCCCTCAGTTCTGCTTCAAGGTCTTGATTGTGGCATTTATTTGAGGTTTAGAATCCATTATTCCTGTAATTCTTTTGCCTTATATGAGTTTAATAAAGAGCTCTGTCTCGTCTTCTGTCCAAACACACTGCGTCGTCTACGTCAGGTGACTGTAAATGCACAAAAACTGTTTCCATTGCAGTTTTGCGAAATATTTCTTTTTTGAATGGCCTGAAAAACCTCCTCATGTGAGCGTAAAAACTTTTTTCCACAAATGGGAGTTTTTGCGAAATTGACGTGTTTCCATTGGCCGTATTTTCAATTCGCAATTTCAATTTGCGCAATTTGAAGGGTAATGGAAACGCGGCTAGTGTGAATACATAAAGTATAATCAAAATGGAATAAAATGCAGGGAAATAACTACTATTTCATTCATTACAAGCAAAGCTATTAAAACAACATGATCAAATTCAGCACATTATTTTTACGTCTGTTCATATGATGTAAGAGAATTCATATGTTTAAAGCGTTTGCTCTATTTATCAAACGACTCCATCTACACCTGGTCACATAAATGTGTTTTTGCAAAACGGATTTAAATCCGATCTTCAATTCCCGCTCTATATGCAGATTTAATGGAGGGCACGTCACCGAAAGCAACAGATATGAGCTGCTTTTTATTGATCATCAGCTAAAATTTCTAAATCAAAGACCGCAATAAGAGAGAGCAGCAACAGCCCTGGAAGATCATTTCATTTCTTTACTTTTAATGATGATGATTGTGTGTTAAGCGTCTGCGACTTACTTTCACTTTGATCTGCGATAGACACTTTGATCTCAGTTTGAACGTTGTCTTTCACAGAAAACGCATGAAGTGGCCAGGTGTAAACAGCCCCTAAATCATCCACGATCAAAAATGGTGATATCGCATAAGCACAAGTATAAAACGACTGTTATCATGTCTGAAAACAAACACAAGTAACGGAGTTTACAAAACTGTATCGCACGCGTGCTACAGTGGCACATTTATTCATCGCACAGACCAATCTTTGTGTAGATATATGTCGCACTGTACAGCCCTGCACAGGACCCTTCCCAGCAAGCAATTTTGCGTCTAATAGACGTCTAATAGCCGTCAAAACACAGCCCAGACGTCTAGGCTAAAACGAGGCTAATTTTGGGCTGTCAGTGAAAATCTAATAGACGTCTAACCATAGCCCAAGAATAGACAATTAGACAGCTATCGAATGACTATATTTATACGTCTAATAGACAGATACTTATAGGGGTAGTTCACTTAAAAAAAATCATGTATAAGCATTTACTCACTTTCACTTGGTTCCAAACCTGTATGGCTTTCTTCTGTTGAACACACACAAAAAATATATATTTTGAAGAATGTTGGTAACAAGACATTTAATGGTAGTCAGTGACAAGTGTTCTGTATATTCGATTGCTGTACTTTGTTGACTGATTGCTGGATAATTTGCAATAAACAGTGTCTTTAAATCAAATAAAGTGGATTACATCACTCCAGTTGTGAGGTTTTTACACTGGCTATCTGTCTGTCAAAGAATTCATATCAAAATACTACAGCTGGTTATTAAATTAATTAACATTTTAAGGCCAAAGTAAATTTCTAATCTTCTGATGCATTATGAACCATCCAGAGCAGACCTCTCAGGTCATCTGGGACAGTAGCCAGCTACTTTTATATCAAATTTATAAGTCAAAATTAAAAAAAAAAGTCAAAACAAAACATGGAGAAGCAGCATTCAGTTTTTATGCACCATATCTGAAACAAATTCACTGAAAACTGAATGTATGCTGCATATTTTAATTCTTTTAAATCGAGTTTAAAGACTTTTTAAAGACTTTTTTTTTTACTGTTTGCCACTACCTTTTATTAATTGGAAAGGAAAAAAAAAATGTATAATTTCTTTTCATGTTGCACTATGTTGCTGTTAAGTTTTATGTAAAGTACTGTGAAAATTTGCCTTAAATCAAAAACTATTATTTCTTACTCTAATCTAAAAACAAAAATATATTGGTATCTTTAATAATAATAAAAAATAGTAATGATAATATTCATAGTTTCATGCTTACCACCTTGAATTTAGATATGGGCACACAGTTGCAATAACACATGCAGGTAACGTTAACTTTAACTTGTTGGAGAAAAATAGTACTCTGCAATGGTAATGTTAAAATGTCACGGTTTCTACACATTATAACAACTAACTAATTTAAACAATGAACATAACAAAAATAACACGCATACTTACAAGATCGAAGTAGAAAGTTGAAGGTTTTCAGAGTGTTGCTCGCCCGTTGCTCTCTGACAGCAGCCTCGTGTAAAATAAAATTGAAAATGGAGGATATGTGTATCGCGAGATCTGGCTAAAGTGATCTAGTCGCGCAATGCCAGTAGTCCCAGTAGTCACTCATGTCTCAGTAGTGTTTCGATTGTGCCATCTAGCGGTTTAGAAATGCCATTGCATTTGATTTAATTTGAAATGATAGACAGTCATATCGTAGATTGTGTATGAATGTTATGTTTATGTGTGACAGCAAACATTAAGCTGTGTGAGCGAAAACATTTTTAAGACTAATATTCTTATACTAGCTCGTTGGTCTGAATCAGGGCTATAGCCAAGCCGTACGTAGACCAGATTGCCTTGATTTCGCCAGGTGGGCTAAAGCAGGGGTTCCCAAACTTTTCCATTCCAGGACCCACCTAGACAAGAATAATCTATCTCAAGACCCACCAAAATATAAAATAATTTTAAAGCATGAATGTGGGGTGGGAGGCGTTAGTTCTCTTTGGAGCAGTTTTTTTCTTGTTATAGTATGAATGACAAGTTTAATTGCAATACAAACTTTTGGCACATTATCAAAAATTGAGAGCCTAACAGCCTAATGGCTGTTGAAATAATGTGAATACTGAGTAGTTTTTGTCTGCTGCCTCAGCTTATTTACCAGACACGGCAGAACAAATTTAAAGAAATGAAAAAAGATTAAGTAAGCTTAATCATAACCAAAGGTTTGATATGGCAAAAATCAGAATATAAAAAATATAATAGACTAATAATTTTATTTGACAGTAGACCCATGACCTAGAATTTCAATAGTAATATTTATGCTGCGAGTGTTGTTAAACTCATTGCGTTGTTCAGCGCAGAAAACACTTTCGTGCTCGTGTGTGTACATGTGAAATACTTTTTATATATATATATATATAAAAAGTATTTCACATGTACACACACGAGCACGAAAGTGTTTTCTGCGCTGAACAACGCAATGAGTTTAACAACACTCGCAGCATAAATATTATAGGCTATATTTTTTGCGTTGTAGCAAAATGCATGCAAGGGAACGCAAACAACGCACTCTTACAACGACCATATCTCTGAAAGACAACAGTGCTGTGTTGAACAGACGACAGAGAAATCAGTGCGATTTGTTTCATGAAGCGCGCGCTTGCGACATGTTGTGTTAACAATTTCAGCGTCTCAGAGCGGCGCGGTTCATTAAGCGGTTCTGTGCGCATTATTAACAAGAAGAAACTCGTTTACTCCAATCACTGCTCTGCATTCTGCATGAGATCGCATTACACCGGATAATTCAAATGTCACGAAAGGCTGATTCAGGTCTCCGCTGCGTTTCCCAAAAGCATCGGGAGCTAAGCTGATCGTAGAGACCATAAGTGGCAACGGTTTTACGATCTACTAAAGGCATACGACGCTTTTGGGAAACGCAGCGCCTTTCGTGACATTTGAATTCTCCTGTGTAATGCGAACTCACAGCGATTTCTATTTAACGTTGGTATCGTGCAAAATGTTTGTGTGTGTGTGTCATTCATGAAACGTAAATTTAGCTGCAGCCAATAGTGACTGCGCGACCCACCTCTTCCCAATCTGCGACCCACAAATGGGTCGCGACCCACAGTTTGAAAACCCCTGGGCTAAAGCAGACCGCATATAGCCCGTCCAATTCGCAGCTAAATCGTGACTACAGATCGACCATGTCGTGAAATGACACATTGAACCTTGTAGATATCATTACCAATGCGAACGTGATGAAATATCAACCATTTCATGCACTTCCTGGCAAAAAACTACAATTAATCAGTTTTGACTAAAAGTGGGCTACAATAGCCGGGTCTGAATACGAGCTGAATCGTGGCTACGCACAGCCTACACATATAACATGTAAAATAAAGCAAACCAAACAACTTGTAAGCACAGTTGACTTTGCTTACATGATGGAATATCATACATCTCACAAGTTGTTTTGGAAAAAAATACATTTATCCAGATTAAATGTTATTTGGGCTAAAAGTGGGTTACACATAGCCGGACTATATCGGGTCTATATTTAACCCAGACGTTGAAATGACGGCTATTGCTTGCTGGGTTTTAATGAGCGTTTGGTGTAGGTCTACTAGGCATAGAGATATCTGAACATCTTTGCGAAGCGCAAACCAGTACAGAAGTAGCCTAATCAATAATTAAAGTGCAAGCTGAGAAACTGAAGTGGATATGGAGAAAAGCTTCTTTATATGCCATTGCCTACATTTTAAACGGATGTCTGCCAATAGGCCTAAAACATATAGTTATTGTGACAGAGACTGGGACTCCAGGTTAATAAGATTCTGACTGAGTAGCAAGATATGAATTCAATTGTGATTCTGTGAGAATTCACAGATCCAGTTTCTCTTTTTTAATCTACCCCTTAACATTTAAAGGAATCTACATGTATGTGTGTGTGCTCAAATATGGCTTCTGGAGAGCAAATGAAGGATAAAATATGAATTACTAAACAGACATTAATTAAGCAGTTCCCCATACTTTTAGAGTTACAACTAAAACCACTAGATGGCAGCAGCGTATAAGAGATGAACTGACAGCTAGTACATCTTTGAACATGGAGTGCTAATGATAATAAATATGTCAGGCTCACAATTTTTACAATTGAAGTGCTATAAAAGTTGTAGAAATGACTAATTCAGTGTGCATTGTATTAAAAAAATCTTTATTGATATGCAAATAGACAATCGACATCCAGCAAAAGAAAAATGGCAAGTGATGTATGCCCTCAAATCTGTAGATGTGCATGGATTTGTCCTGAATCCCTTCAAGAACTCGGGAGCAACTAGAGTATACACACCTTCTGTATAGTGTAACGTGTCATAACGTAATTGTGTGTAGGACAGTGAGTGAGTGAGAAAACGTGTGTGTGTGTGTGTGTGTGTGTGTGTGTGTGTGTGTGATCATCTTTATCTTTAGCATGCACAGCTCAAACAGCAATGTGCATTTATAACTATAATTGGGACTGTCATATACATGCCATTATAATGAGAACACTATTGTAATAAAATGTTGTGAATTCTCTGGGTTTAGTTGCCGTGTTTCAGCGCGTTGTTGTAGAAATAGCGTGTCCAGAACAGCGATTACACGTTCTGACCAGCACAGTCAAGCTCACTTGTGCATTCACGTCACTTTGTGCAGATATATGATAAGTCGTAATATTAAGTTTATGAAATATAAATATCTGATTAATCTCACATAGGATGCGTTTCGTTGATTTAAACCTGCTAGAAAAGTTCTTCAGTTTCCCGGTGCTCGTTCTCTTCAGATCAAACAGCAATGCAAAACATTAAAAGCTATGATTGGGACTGTCATATTATTACAATTGTATACAATATTGTAATAAAAAATTGTCAATTCTTTGGTTTAGTGTCATTCTTCAGCAACCGTTGAGTTGATTAACCTTCTAGCAAAGTGGTTCAGTTTATCGCTCGTTCTCTTCCGCTTCAGCGCGCACAGCTCAAACAGCAGCGATGTCATCTGACACAGTAAGCCTGATATTAAAGAGCTTTACTATTACTTTACTAGTTAAAATTGTTTACTTTTTTAGCAAAAACATTGATGCGTTATTAATAACTAGCATTTTTTTGTTCTTGTATTATTTTCATCAACAATATGGTTTGATTAAAATAATGTCCTTGTCCGTGCGGAGGCGAGTCCAGTTTATTTCTCCATGGCACATGCATTTTGTTTCTTTATATGCAGCCCAATGTTATCCAATGAGTTGTTTGCATTATTTAGGTATTTTATTTTAATTGTATTACATTTTTGGTAACACTTTACAATAAGGTCTCATTTGTTAATGCATTAACTAACATGAACTAACAGAGAGCAATAGCCTTTATTAATGTTAGTTAATAAACTATTAGTGTTCATGTTAGTTCACAGTGCATGTTAACAGATACAACTTTGGATGTTAAAAATGTCTTATAAAATATTGAGTTTAACATTAACTAAGATTAATAAATGCTGTAGAATATTGTTCATTAATTGTTGGTTCATGTTAACTAATGCTAACAAAATGAAACCTTAGCCCATTATAAAGTGCTACCATTTTTTAATAGAGAAAGTTGGCCATAGGAGTGTAAAATGAATTTTAAAAGTTAAGGAATCTTTCCTGTAGCTCAAACAGTATAGTGTTGAACACACACACACACACACACTACAGTAGAGTGTTGGCGCTTGCAACGCCAAGGTCATGAGTTCGATTCCCAGGGAAAGCAAGAACTGATAGGAATGTAAATGTGTATCTTGAAATGCAATGTAAGTCGCTTTGGATAAAAGCTTAAATGTAAATAATGTACACTGGTTCAAACTAGGCTACTGTATTGTATATGTTTGATTTATGTTGAAGTGTTTGGGACATCCATCATCCATCCATCTTT
Organism: Squalius cephalus; assembly: GCA_022829025.1. NCBI lineage: Eukaryota > Metazoa > Chordata > Actinopteri > Cypriniformes > Leuciscidae > Squalius > Squalius cephalus. The sequence continues at coordinate 32,247,204 of CM040812.1, read as the reverse complement.
ATTGTCAGTGTCCTGAAGGGACGTAGATGTGTGATCTACGCAACCGGTTTATGTGACATTTGTATAAGAAAATGATTATCATATGCATTTATAGTGAATGTATATAAACATTTCTACTGTTAAAGGGAAAATACAGATTGTGTTGAATGATCTGGTAGGACTTTCACTGTCCGCTGTAAAATCCTCCAGTTTCCTTGACAGATGACACACACACACACACACACACACACACACACACACACACACACACACACACACACACACACACACACACACTATAATGCATACCCGTTCTTTATAGCGTTCTTCCTATAAGATTATTTTACAAAGTAAATACCAAAATCATCCAGGAAATTATGGAGTTCTGCTGGACCCTTAGAATCGTCCCAATCCTCCCCTGCTAACACACACACACACACACACACACACACACACGTTGGGTTTACATGTTTTATGGGGACTTTCCATAGAAATAATGATTTTTATACTCTACAAACTCTATAATCAATCCCCTAATCCTAACTGATGCATTTTCACAATGTGAACTAATGAGTATTTGTATATTTCATATTGACAGGATTGTTATTTTTTAAGTGTCATGTTTATCTCTGGATATAGGCTTAATGTGTGTCATTGTTCTCTACAGGTTGAGGGAGTGTGGTGTGACAGATGAAGGTTGTGCTGCTCTGGCTTCAGCTCTGAGATCAAACCCCTCACACCTGAGAGAACTGCATCTGTCTGGGAATAATCTAGGAGACTCAGGAGTGAAGCTGTTAGAGGATCTGAGGGATGATCCACATTATAAACTGGAGACACTGAGGTAAGAATAGTTTAATGATTTTCATCATCATATTTTTATTTAAAGGTCAAATGGCTGATTTACTCACTAGAAATATAAGTACATTGTACCAGGTTCAGTAACACCGTGTGTGTGTGTGTGTGTGTGTGTGTGTGTGTGTGTGTGGATATTTTGTCTGAGATCATCAGATAACGAGTCTTAAATTCAGCTTCAGTTTCTGTAGGTCTCTGAACTTTAAACTGTGTTTAATATGAGTGTAATTCTGCTCATACTGTTGTGACTGATTGTGAAAATAATATTAATGTTATTTTAGCTTTTCCCCTTTAACTGTCTCTATAGGCATCTTTACACAGCGAGTTAAGGCTGCTCTAAAGCGGCTCTGTGTCTGCTCAAAGTTCTGTGGAAAGACACAATGCCGCATGAAATATGCCGGTCTGACCCGCCTCAGCCCCGAGTGTCAAAGATGACTCTGATATTGTTTTGTTCAGTGTAAATGAACGCGATCTTGTGTCGCTCTAAACTACGTCATTGTCATGACAACCAAACGCGCGGCGCGAGAATCAAGAAGCGGAAGACTAAACATATCGGCCATAATCCATATTGTTTTAGCCAAATTAAAAAATGTCAGCCAACAAGAGACAATAAAGTAAAAGTGTCCTGTACTCACATCGTGAAGAAACCACCAAAATAACAGAGTCGACGTGTGTAATCAATTGGCTTTCGCCGTTTGTAATCTTCCTCTGAAGAGACTGGCAGATCAACGCGCTTATACATTTCTCTCAGATACGCTAAATGCTTATTCGCTGTCACTGTGTGATATTATATTCCAGAAATCCTCTTCTTGAGGACGATATTTCACACACACACACACACACACACACACACACACACACACACTGCCTGAAACGCTGACCACAGCAGAATTGTTCTTTCTGGCTCTTTGAAATACATGAATAAATCCTGCGGTGATCGACCCGGTGTAATAATTCATAATATATTTGTAGCATTTGTTCCATCTGGAATAGTTTTATTAAGAAATATAAAATAGCTCTCAGTACCACAGAATTATGACAAACATCAGAGCGTGAGATCGCTATATCACACAGAGGAAATCTGAAATTCTGTGTTTTTATTTATCTTGAGTTTTACTTCTTTAATATTTAATTACTTTTAAATTCATTTTATAACACTTTGTTAAAACTGTAGTTTTAAAATAGTAATGTTCAAAGTATTATTTCCCGCGATTTTAATAACTAATTCCTGTGTAAATGCATTTATGTTCTCGGCGTGAGAAGCAATAAACATTCTGTGTAAATGCACATTTTGTGATTTTATGCCGCTTCAGATTTGGTTTGTGTGTAAAGACGCCTTATGTGTGTGATAATCTGAGATCTGGGTTGTTATTAACTGATATTAAATGTGTAGTGAGTGTAATGGTCATTTCTGCTGGTTCTGGATCAGCTGTCCGGTGTGTGAAAGTGACCTTTCATGTGCTTTTGATTTTGTAAAGTGACTTTGAGCATCAGATAGAAGCGATATGATCATGCTTGAGAATGAATTAATATAGATTATCTAGTTAGTTTTCTTATGAAAAGATGTGACAGATGTAATATCTCATACTGCATATGTGACTGTGTGTGTGTTTTATTTTAGGTATTCAAGGACAGTCTGATCTTGTGCTGATCATCTGATGGTGAATAAGGATCCACTACAGAGACTCAGTCAACAGAATCAACAGAGACTGAAGATACAGTGACTTCACTGTTAGAAATGAAGACTTCATTTAGATCTCAGCGATCCTCTGACAGACCTGATGAGGCGGCAGTGAAACACCTTTTATTTCACAGCAAATTACAGTTTCTCATTCATAGATTAATCATTTTATGTGTATAAACGCACAGTAACTCAAAAAGCTCTGAGTTTTGTCACAGAGTAAATAAAGAGCCTGAATATCTCTGTGTTTGTGTTGTACCAGCAGAGGGAGACAAAGACTGATGAAATATTCATTTTTCATAATTATGAGAAGAAGAAGAAACAGTTCAAGCTCACTTTTGGAAAACAATGGAAGCTCAAGTTTATACATAATGTTTTTAATAATGGTTGCATTACATGTGTATTAATGTATTAAAGGGGTCATATGATGTGTTTTCATGTTTTCTTTTTCTTTAGTGTGTTATGTAGATGTTTTTGCATGTATAAGATCTACAAACTTACAAAGCTCAAAGTCTCCTACAAAAGATTTTGGTGCTCGAGCCCCTTTTCAAAATGAATCAGAAGTGCCCCTCTCAAACAAATATCAATGATAATATTGTGGTCAATAAAACAAAATGCATTAGATTATAATTAACAGGACAATGTGAACAAAACTAACGACAATTTATTATTTTTTCCTAAATGTTAACAACTTAGTGTTAACTAATAATTGTTATAAACTGGTACTACCAACAAAATATGAGTGCATTCCTGGAGCTGGGCGTCGTTACACTCCATCCTCATGATCGCTTTCTGCAGGACTTTTACGGCTTTCCTCAACTCACTGAAGTGACGTCGCTGTCCGGGTTAGCGGTAGCATGAGCCGTCAGGCAAGTGTTATTTAAATAAACTCCTGATGTACTTACAAACTTTCCAATGCCTTGTTTTATGAGTACAGAACCTATTTGTTTTACTGTAGAAGTTTGGTGCCATTCTGGGCATTATTAGTGGGTAATTTACGAGATTCATCATTGGATCCATTAGCGCCTGCACTAAACCATCCGGCTGATATCTCTAAATAAGCTCTAACTGTAATAATGTTCGACCAAGGGGAAAAAGGCTTCTGGGGGGTGTTTGGCTCGAGGTCATGGTGCAAAGGACCCTAGGTTAATTTTACCCCGAACCATCCCTTTAACCCTCTGCTTTTCTTCGGGGTCCTTTTAACCCGCAAATGACTTTTGCTGAATTTTAAAAAATGTTCTCTTTGTCCAAATGGCATGAAACTTTGTACGACTCTCAACCCTTTATAGATCTACACATTTTTTACATTTTTTTTAATGATATCTGTTTTTATGTTAGCGTGAAAAAAATAGTCACACTCATTGTCTTTGGGGTCACTTTGTAGCTCATTGTCTCCAGGGACCCAGACAATAACATGTAACTTTGTAACAGAATAATAGTTTTTTTATTAACAAGTGTAAATTTGCTCTGTTTATTAATGTTTTTACTCCACATTTATGCAGTTTTGGAGGATTTATGATATATTTTAAAAAAGTTTTTTTGTTTTTGTTTTTAAATAGGTTTTTATACAAAAACAGCTTTTTATGTAAAATTCACTTTATAAAAGACCCAAATTTCTAAATTTCGTTTAGTGGCTGAAATGATAATTGTTTACTTTTAAAACTACATTTTCCAAAATATGGGCAAAAATGTTACACTAAACCATGTACAATTATCCATGTTATCCCTATAAATGAAATTTAGAAATGTGGGTCTATTATAAAGTGAATTTTACATAAAAAGCTGTTTTTGTATAAAAACCTATTTAAAAAAAACTTTTTAAAATGTATTTATATAACTTTAAAATATAGCATAAATACTGCACAAATGTAGAGTAAAAACATTAATAAACGGAGTAAAATGACATTTGTTAAAAAAAAAAAAAAAAAAAGATTATTCTGTTTCAAAATTGCATGTTATATTCTGGGGTTCCTGGAGACCCAAATATAACGAGTGTCGGCCCAAATGAAGATAATCAGAGGGTTAAGGGATACAATTATTGACTACAGGGGGACTTTAAAGGGATAGTTCACTTTGAAATTAAATTTTGGTATGTTTTAGCTTACCTCAAGGGCATCCAAGATGTAGGTGTCTTTTCCGCAGTAGTTTCAATTTTGATATGTTTAGGTCAAACCGTTCTTGTTTGTCAGTCATATAATGCAGGTCTGTGGTCACTGTCTCAAAGAGCATGCACAGAGTCCAAATTAAAACAATTCCCCATCGTAAGTACACATTGATGGACGAAACGAACGGTTTGTGTGAGAAGACGAACAGTATTTATATAGTTTTGAACTCTTGTACACAGCCACATCCAAGTGAGCAGATGGAAGAACGGATGGTGCAGATGTGGCAACACTATGAGTGCCTATTTAATGTCTCCTCAAAAGAGTACCACAACCGGAGCGACAAAGAGAAGAGCTGGGGAGAGATCGCTTCAGATTTGAACGTACCGGGTGAGTGTAAAAAGTTGCTAGCGCACTAGCTAGCAAATGTAAACATTAGATCTAGGTCAATGATCATCTGCTACATTCAGGTCTAACAAAAGATGAATTGCACAGTTGTTTGTTTGAATAATATTACTAATATTTAATGATATTAGTTCAGTTGAATTTAGAGAGGAAACACAGTGTATGTCAGTGTCAGTGTATATTTTCAGTGGAGGAGGTGGAAACAAGAGCAACAACGTTACGGACACAATACACCAAGCTTCTCAAACCTAAACCAAGTGGGAGTGTGGAGAAAGGGCTCACTCATAAGCAGGCTTGGCTGTTCAGGAATCTGGAGATCCTCAAAAAACATGTTGCCCAACGCCCCAGCGAGACCAGTGTACGCAGAGCCGTATTATGGACAGGCATATTGTGTGCTTAAGTAATGGAGATATTTGCATAATTAGATATTAATTATCAGGAAATTTTCATTTTGGGGTGAACTAATCCTTTAAATTCTTGCACTGACATAGAATTGTTTTTCAGCTTGATCAATCTGTCAAAGACTTGATTGACGGGCAGGACATGGATGACCCCACCAGCGATGAGGACATTATAAATACATCCGAGGCACCAGGTAAAATAACAATTGTAGATGTAAAGACTAATAAAATGCTGGAAAAAGTGATGACAGATTAGTTGTTTTGTCATTCAGGATGCCAGGTGTCCTATTTTATAAGTTTGCACAAAACAGATCAAGCAGTGACATTTTCATAACTGGTGTATCCAAAATGGTCAATGTTTATGATAATGTCTTTATTCAAATTATTTATTTTATTGATTATTCTTTACATGTTATGGAGATATTTAAATATTCTACTATATGCTCTGATATATTTCTAAATGCAAGATCTTTGGATTCTCTTCTGTGCTGTAAAAACAATGTAATTTCTCTTACTTTAATTTTGATCTCATTAACCACAGCACCACATCCCTCTACCCAAAAAAGGGGTGAAGAACTCACCACCTCTTTTCCCACTCCCAAATCGGGATCGAAACGTCACAAAGGGGATGCAGATTCTATCGAGCGACAGAAACTTAATTTGTTACAGCAAGTTACTTCAGTTCTTGCCACTCCAGATCCTTACAGTTCCTTTGGACATCAAGTTGCTGTGGAACTTAAATTAATAAAAAATGTAAGCATACAGACCAGGGCAAAGAAAAACATATCATATAAACTAGTGCTAACATGTTGCCAAACAACTGTAAACAATCTAGCCCTTGCTAGCGCACTACTGTAAACATTTTAAAACAGTTAAAAATCGTACCTCTAGTTCTCGCTGAAGAACAGACAATCCATGTGTCAGTATTTTGCTTGTTATGTTGTGTTTGGGCCTCTAGAGGTCCTCATGGTGCCCTCATGCCCAGCTTACTCAGCTTGTAATTATGTTATTAGGTTCACATGTGTCTCGTTCTGCCGTGTGTATTTAAGTGACTCTGTCTCTGCTTGGTGTTTATTTGTTTTGAAGCCAGTTGCCTGAGTAAGTGTTCTCTAACTCTGAGACATTGTATTTCCTTTTGCCTGTGGATTTTTTCCTTATCAGTTTTATTTTTTTGTGGACTTTCTCCTCTGGAGGTTTTTGCTTTAAGATTTTTTTTAATCTTTTGTATATTTGTCTGGAATACCCTTTTTGGACTTGTTTTGTTTGAGAACTACTTTTTGCTGTTTTCTGCTCCAGCTGTGGACTATTGCTTGAACACTTATTAAAAGACTTTCTGCATCAAGTTCTCCATAGTGCGTCTCACTGTTGGGTTCACCATCCTCCAGTGGCTCAACGTTTGAGAGTCTGACTCTCACACCGGAGACCCGAGTTCAAGTCCTGGTTCTGACACCATGCTGATCCCGACTTTCCAACCATTTTCTCGTCCACGCTTCATTTGATTTTCTTTAGTTGTTTATTGCTACAAAGAATAAGTATTAATACAGCAAGTTGCCGCGACACACTATCCATTTTGTTTGCATGCGCTTCCCCGTGAGATCGCGTCACGTGAGGAGCTAAATCTTAAGAATATCTTGTAGTGTGTGATGCGCCACTATTTTCAAATATTGTAGTGTGAGCATGTTTAAGATCTGAGGGAAGAATATCTGCAAAGATTCTCCTTAAGTGTGTGTGCTGCAACCAGATTTCACAATCGGTTAGGATATTAAAAATCCTGTAGTGTGAGCCAGGCTTAAAGCATCAAAACCTTCGATCCTAGGGAGACTCCTAGAAGGCTGGTGTTTTGGATGAGACTAAGGTCTGTTAGTGTTGGTCAGCAGGACTTTTTCAAGCATGTCAATGACCTTTTCAAGAGCAGAGAAATCTGTACATTTCTGTCATTGCTCGCACACTGTGGGACGGGCACTGGAGCTGCATTAAAATCAATCTTGTTGACTGAAACTCTCATTTCGACTACCATGCCCTGTACTGGTGGCTTTGAAAGACAACTCTGACTGATAGTCGTTAAGCACAGCCTGTACTTCATGTGCTGACCACTTGTCAATCGGTTTGGACCTGAAGGTTAGGGCTAAATCCTTACTCGGGCAGTGTCTGATAAACACCACTTCCACACTGGGCTTGTCAAGTGTTTTACCGTGCTCTCGAAGACCTTCTGAAGCAACATCCGCTGCCTTGTTGAGTCTCAGCCAGTAGTCGTACAGATTCTCATCCTCCTCAGGCAAGGTAGTGTAAAAATCAGCAAGCGGGACAGGCGAGTAATGATTACAACTGAAATGTTTGCGCAACAGGCTATAGACAGAGTTTGGACAGACAGTGGTGGCAGAATCACAGTTCCTGATCCAGAATTTGACTACATCCTTTGCTTTACCACGCAGGTGCACAAGAATTTCTTCCACATGTTCGTCAGAATTCATGTTGCTCTTTTTAACAAATGTCCTCAACAGATCTTCCCATTCCTCAATTTCAATTGTGTCAGAACTATCCCCTCTGAATGAAGGTGTCTCCTTGACTTTTCTGTGCTGAATTACTTGACTTTGCGACAGATTTACCATGCCTGATGGGCTGTTAATAGCCTTCGAATCGCCAGGTAGTTGTCTATTTGGCATGTCAATGTCCAAGCTAAAAGGACTAAGATGGGACATAATGTTGTCTGCTAACTGTTGGCCAATTTGATGGACAATTGAACTCATTTGTCCTAACATATCAGGCACACCATGGTCAGCATTAGGTGTTGACGTGCTGAAATCTCTAGACTTTTGATTAACGTTTGACTGCATGTCTGCTGCATCACAATCTCCCACATACACACCCTACTTGTAACGTCAGGTCTGCTATCACTATTCCCAGTATTGGGGCTGTCCATTGAAAAGGGAAGTGGTACACCTAAAACCCCTCTGCCTCTGCTCTGCCTACTGGACTAGGACTGAATTGGTCAGGCAAATATCTCCTGCTATTACTCATTATGAACGAAACAAATGTGCTGCAAGTTCACACACACATATAAACAAACTCATTGTCAATGATCAGAGCGAAATGTCCCATAAATTGAAAAAGGATCACGTGAAAGTGTCTCTTGAACACGAACGGCTGTGACCCAAGGACGAGCTGTTAAACTGATGACGGTGATTTCCATCAACTTGCTTGAAGACGCGACCCATAACAACACAGCGGCATCACAACTTCACGGCACCGATGTGACGGTGTTGCCTCAGTCTGCACAATGGAGACACAAACGTGGAAATAGGGGTTTCACTTCACAGAGAATAAATCAGTTCCACAGCATATCTCGTTATCTCTGCGGTTTATTTAAAACAGTACTCTTTCTTTTTAATCTTTTTCTTTTGCGTTGTGTTTAGTACAAATTAGTGCCAAACACACATCAAAATATGCCTTACAAGTTCATTGCAGGATAAATCTACAATAAAGGGGTTATTATCATCATACTCCAATATTCGGCCCATGGCCATTGTGTAATATCTCCTTTGGGGACAGTGTTTATTTTGCAGTGTTCACTAGTGTGAAGTGTGAAATGCTGTGTTAGGTGTGTGTATGCACGGCCGATTTGGTTTGAAGTGTCTCTTGCAGTGTTTGAGTGTGTGTATGTGGACCGTATCTATTTATTTGACTTTTTTCACTGTAGTCTAGGTATTGTTAGACTTTATATCCTGTAACTCATTCACTATGAGACTTTTATACACTGTGATTTATTTATTGTAGAATTGTTCACTGTTATCTATGGGGAACATTTGTCTGTTCTGATTGCCTATCAGTGTATCATGGTGTTTAGTGTTTAATAAAATTATATTTGAGTACATCAGTCCCATTTCTGTTCCTTCATTGGACACAACCTGCCTGAATAGTTTAAATTTAGTTTAAAATCGAAAGGACATAAGTACTCGTTCATTCAACTTTCGACCTATAACCCATGTTGAACTTGCAAAACCTATAATCAAATCTGAGATTTCTCAACGGCAATCGGGTGAAAGAGACAAATTTAGTCGTCTAGCTCCATAGACTCCCATTCATTCTGCACTCATGGGCGATCGCCCCCAGTGGAGCTCTGGTGGAACTACAACCAAAGTTCGGTACAATAGGACTTAATAGGGAGTGGCCAAGCTCTCCGTAGACGTGCTCTGATACAGTGCCGACGGGATCTTTTTCGGGATCTTCAGAGGACTGAAAAGATCGGAGCTTTAAATTTAATATCTAAATTTCTATAATTAATTATTTCACACCGAGAGTGAGGACGGGGCCTTGATTTCGCGGCTTTACTTCCTGCTCACGACTGCGCAGGTCTGGCCCCGAGATCGCTACTGCGCAGACTCAAGCCCCAAGATGTCAGCGCCATATCGGGACACTGGCGGCTTCACTTCTCACGAAGATGGCGGAGAGAGCAGACGCAGTGTAAATAGCTCAGAGTAGTAAAGCCTTGAAAATCAACAGAATGAACTTTTAACTCAACAAAACCCTGAAATATCAGATGTAAAACCGTAGGGAACTTATCATAATGATTCAGAAACGTGTGAGTGACCCTGAGCACCTCCTGGAGTACGATATTGCAGACCATAACATGGCTAGCACAAAAGCTAATGCTAAATTGAAGGCTCTCCAAGAACACGACTATGGTGGTCCAGAAAGGATGGAAACTAACACCAGAGGAACCAAAAACACCTTAGCATCTCCTTCCAAACCACCAGCACCACAGAAGAAGTCAAAACCAGACGACGTCGTGACTGCTGGAGCCCATGCTGAAGACGCCTCTAACGCTGGATCCTGGTTGCGATCGGCACTCTTCAAAACATGATGCAGGACTTCACAGCGGAGCTAAAGCAGAACACGCTGACCATAGCCAACATCGCGAAAGCGGTAGAGTTTATCTCTGCCGAAATCAAAGAATGTAAAACACAGTGCCAAAAACTGCACGTCGAGGTGAAACAACTCAAAGAGGAGAACACAGATCTGGGGGAAAGAGCAGCAGAGTTGGAGCGTTATAAAAGAAGAGGGAACCTGCGAGTAAATGGCTTACAGGAGGGAAAAGACGAAAACACACGACAAATCATCTCTGATATCATCGGAAAGATTGTGCCACACTGGAGGGAGAAGATGGATTTCATCCTGGATTCGGTGCACCGACTGGGGCCGAGTAACACCAGCCGCCCTCGTCAGATCCTCATGCAGTTCACAGGACGCCACTTCAGGGACGAACTCTGGCGGATCACCAAACTTCCCCCCGTCTGCAAGGATCTCAACATCCGCTTCGCAGAAGGCCTCACCAAGGAAGACAGAGGCACGGAGGGCTGTGTGGCCGAAAGTTGAACAGGCAAGGAAGGCAGGAGTAAAGACAGTGTTCCCCCCATGCTTTCATTAATGGACAAAGAGTCTCACCATAGACACAACTATCCAGGGTTTTTGAATCCCGGAAACAACTGAGTTTGAATGAAAATTCTCTGGGTTTTGCTACTAGTACAAATTCCTGATAGGAAACTTCTACTGTTGTTTTAAGTAAGTTCAGCAATCCATTGTTGTTGATTGTTTATTAATTTGTTTTTGCTCTATGTTCAGTTTAAAGAGGAACATTTCTCTAATTTCTGCAAGGGGTTTAAGAAACATAACAAAGAGAAAAAGTATTTTCTTATTTTGTAAAGGGAAGAAGTCAAATATAATTTTTTTGCAGGAAACGCATTCTAAGGTTGATGATGTTATATTTTGGTCTAAACAATGAGGAGATGAAGCTTACTTTAGCCACGGCACTTCAAGGTCAGCAGGAGTCGCCATCCTCCTAAGAAACTTCAAAGGTCATATTGTGTCCCATATGGCAGATGAATTTGCTCACTGGCTGATTCTTATCATACACATAGATGGTCTGAAATTCATCTTAGTCAACATTTATGGATATAACATCAGTAGAGAAAACCCAAACCTACTTGAACAAATTGGTTTACATTTAGACAATCTCAAATTAACACACTCAACTGATAACATCATCATTGGAGGCGATCTAAACCCAGTTCATAATTTTTTTATTATAAATATCCTTGCAGATACTCATTCATCAGTCATCCAAACATCATATTCACGAACTTTTGCGAAAAACAAAATTTGGTTGATACTTGGAGACACTTAAATCCAGAAATATCTAAATACTCCTGGTTTAGCTCAAGCCACAATTATAAATCCAGAATTGATCATTGGTTAATGGCAAATCATTTGCTATTTTATGATATTAGCTCTGATATTTCTTCTGCACCACTAACAGATCATAGTGTTATTTTACTACAGATCAAACCCAATGACAACAATGTCCACTCACACATATATTGGAAGTTCAATTCCAGTCTGCTCAAAAATAATGACTACTGCCAAAAAATCTAATTATTAATTAAAGAAAATGCCAATTCTGAGGAGCTCACAACTGCTACCAAAAAGTGGGAATTCCTAAAATATAAAATACGCCAATTTACCATCTCATTCAGTAAAATAATTAAAAAAGATAGTGAAAAACAAGAAGTAGACATTATTAATCAGTTCAATATGTACTGCAATAGGCCAAACCCAACTGAAGACGATAGACAGAAGATATTAAACCTCCAACCAAAACTAGATGAAGTTCACAGTCGTAAGGCCCAAGGGGGCTTTATTAGATCCAGAGCTAAGTGGATAGAGGAGGGGGGAAACAATGCAGTGTATTTCTGTGGTCTTGAAAAAAGAAGACAGGAAAAAAATAGCATCAGATCCCTGATGGTTGAGAATAATGAAGTCACAGATGAAAAATTGATCTCTTCAGAAATCTGGAAATTCTATAGCCAGCTCTATAGCTCAAAAGTTTCTAGCGTGGACTGTCAACATTTTTTTCAGGATATAGCAAAACATATTCCAAAAATAGAGGATGGCCTCAAACAAACATGTGATAATCAAATAACAATTCCAGAACTTGACGCAGTAATTGGTCGTCTCTCTCTTAACAAAGACAAAACTTTTACAGACATTTGGGTAGATTTAAGAGACCTGCTGCTACAAGTCTTTACCCAAATATTTGAAACATGTGCTTCCACCAACAATGAGACATGGAGTTATCATCTCAATTCCAAAACCTGGGAAAGATCCCAGAATTATAGATAACAGAAGACCCATTACACTCAGAAATTCAGACTACAAACTCCTAACTTACATCTTTGCTTCTCGTCTTCAAACAGGGATTTCAGATCTTATTGCAGATACACAGTCAGGGTTCTTAAAAGGAAGGTCAATACATAATAATATAAGATTGGTAATGGACATCATTGAGTGTAGAAGCCAAATAGAGGATGATGGTTTCCTTCTCTTTCTAGACTTCTATAAAGCATTTGACTCCGTGGAGCATCCATTTATTCTTTGGCTTTGGAATCAAATTTAGAGAATGGGTTGGTGGATTATATCGAGATATTAATAGCTGTGTCCTATTACCTAGTGGTACCACCCCAAGCTTCAAGATTAATGTGGGTATTCCTCAAGGTTGCCCCATCTCACCATACCTGTTCATCTTAGCCACAGAAATGCTAGCAATCTATATTAAAAACTGTAATGATATTAAAAAACTTAATGTACTTGGCACAGAAATAATAATCAGCCAACTAGCGGACGACAACAATATTCTTAAAAGATAGATACCAACTATTTCCAAAATTGAAAAATTCTCAAAAGCCTCAGGTCTAACATTAAACTTAAAGTGTGAATTGCTGGCTGTACACGACACTTCACTGAAAAACATCTGTAATATCCCTATTAAATCAGAAATCAAATACCTGGGGATTTACCTCTCCAAGGACCAAAAACAAAGCCAGCTTCTGAATGTAGAAAATAAAATTCAAATGCAAATCAAGACTAAATATATGGCTACAGAGGGACCTATCAGTACTAGGCCGAATTTCCCTATAACTAAGATGGATGTTTATCCAGATGTTCTTACCCAGCCTACTCCAATGCCACTCCAAACAAACTGATTACATCTATCAACCAAATCAACCTAAACTTCATTTGGAGAAACAGACCACATTATATGAAGAAAAGCAATATGGTTAAAGACACAAAGGATGGAGGACTAAAAGCTATTGATTTTGACTGCCTTAATGGAACCTTAAAAATAAACTGGTTAAAATCTTGGATCAAACACAGCAACTCCTTTTGGTATTGTATTCCAAAGACCTTATTCAAGAGAATTGGAGGATTAGAATTTCTTATTAGAGCGGACTTTAGTGTATACAAATTACTTATATCATTGTCAGAGTTTCACAAACAAATACTCTTGTATTGGAAAATGTTATACGTACATAACTTCTCACGCCACACATCTGTACTCTGGAACAACAGATATATTTTGCACAGCAACACATCTCTGTTCTTTGAGGATTGGTGTGGGAGAAATATATGGTCCATAGCCGACTTAATGGATACCGACGGACAGTTTTTAAATTATGAACAATTTTCCATCAAACATAATTTCAAACCCTTAAAATCAGACTTTACTAAATTACATAAAGCACTAGCCCAATAATTTGTCCTTCTAACAAGAAACATTTGGGCATATTATCCGATACAACCACAATTGGCCCCACTATCAATTCAAGGGATCTTTGTTCTGGATAAAAAAATGCACTAACCACTTTATTAGAAATTGTTTTATTGATTATATTTACCCTAAAAGGCAAAATAAAAATAACATCCTACAAAAATTTGATAAATATTCAATCACTAAATTAAGAACAATGTATCTAACACTCCCTATACCTCCTAAAGTGAAAGAAACACTTCAAAGTAATGAACAACATTTACCCCTCTAAAGAATTACTGAGACTTCGCTTTGGTATAGATGATAATACATGTGCATTCTGTGAAAATGATGTCGAAACTACGGACCATGTGTTTTTCTCATGTAATGTGATACAGATATTTTGGTGTGATATACATAAATGGGTTAAGCAACAGATGTCTTCATTCCCAAACTCTGTCTCCAGTGACGCCATAACATTTGGATTGATATTGCAAAGCAAGGGTGATGAGCTCTGTACTAATACAATTGTGTGTCTAGCTAAATTCTTCATTCACAAATGTAGAATTGTGAAATCATCTCCCAAATTTGTTGTTTTTTTAAATGAATTTAAACTGTATATGAAATCCTTAAAAACTCTGAAAGGTCCTAAAGCACAAAACATATATAATACCCTAAAACACGTCCCAACTGAGGTTAATAGCTGAACAATGACTGAATTCTCCCCTTATGTTAAGTTATAATTTCTTACGGGGTTTTTTTCTATTTAAATTTGTTTATATGAATGTTTCTTTTCCTTTTATAAATCATCCTTATTTTTGTTACTAAGACTACATATATGTTTCCTGTTTGTATTAAGAGCTGCTCCCTCTGGCTATATCTTCTCTGTATCCTATTCTGAAGAAACGGATTTTATGCAGCCATGTTTGCTTGTAAATCTTGATATTTTCAATAAAATAAATAAATAAATAAATAAAAAGGACGAAAGAGGACCAGGCCCGGACATGTATAGGCTATTTTGTTTTACTTTATGCAGCAGTCGTCCGTGAGGGGCTGCCAAATTACGTATTGTTCTTTGTTTATTTTTGCATTAAAGTTAATTCTGAAAAAAAAATGAAAAAAAGCTTCACTTCTCACCAATGGAAGAGAGCGAAGGGGCGTCGCCCATATTTTTTACAGTCTATGTTTTTATTTTTTTATTGAACAATTATTCATGTACAAAAAAATATGGCAATATTAATCAATATTTACAAAAAAAACATACAAGACAGGTGCATGAAAGAACCACAAATACACACAACAAAAAAAATGAAATAAATAGAATTAAGGGGCTAAGGTTTTTCTTTTAAATCATATTCTTCTATGGTGGAAAAAAGACTAATTGCGTTTTTCTTTTTTATCACTTTGAGGGCTTTTGTATAAGAAACAAATCCACCATGAAATGCATAGAACATTGGTTTCATCTTTAGATATTTTGATTTGTGAACATAAAATTTTCCAAGCATGAGGATATTTTTTACAGTCTATGGTTGACACGGTCAAAATCACGCGTTTCGTTTAAAGACTTTTGACCTCGATCGCCTGCCATACTGTTTTTACGTCTCTCTCTCTCTGGGTGCTTCTCAATATCCCTCCTCGTCTCCTCTCTCCTCCGTCCTACATCCTATGACCCGGAAACCGATCGAGCACAGCCACCTTGAAGGACATCTCAATTCTCTAATTGCACCGCGAGGAGTCGAGGATCGAGGAGTGAGGAGGCTTCCTGAGTATGGCGAGTGGATAGTGCCACGGATAACTTACCGAAGTCGACAGTCGTGTACTTTTACGTGACAGAAGGGGCACGCCGCACCACAGACGCGTGATACTAACGCGTGACTCCAACGTCGCACCACAGCACGTCGCATCACAGACGCGTGACACCAACGTGTGACTCCAACGTCGCACCACAGCACGTCGCATCACAGACGCGTGACACTAACCCCCAATTTCCACCAGATGCGTAACGGCTGCGTTACGGCTCCGGCACGGCGGCGGAGTCAATAGGTTTCCATTAAAGTCAATGAGTGTATTTCCACTGAATGCGGTACAGCTGCGTTCCGACTCCGGCGATCCGCAGCCCTCCGGAGCAGATACGCAGAGCTTCTATTTTTGCCGGATGCCGGAGAGCTCCGCAGCACTACAGGGCAGAGTGCGCAGGACAGGAAGTCGAGCAAAAAACAGAACAAAACAAGACAAAATAAAATATCCGGTTAATTTTCAAAATAAAATACACCGTGATCATGGCGGATCATATTTCTCTACACTACACCTTGAAAACGTCATAATATACCATTTGTCATAACGTTCTGTTTATAGAAACTACATATCGCGCGATCATACGTGAATTAGCGAGATCTCGTGGGTCCTCGTGACTTCAGCTGTCAGTCATGGCCGCAGCCGTTCCGCAACAACTCCGGACCTGGTGGGTATTGACGGACGACGGAACACGGAGCTGTCACGCAGCGGAGCCGATCCGCAGCCGTTCCGCATCTGGTGGAAATTGGGGGTCACGTGTGACTCCAACGTAGTATCACAATAAATTAATATCTATTTCCCCCCTAGCTTTTCTTATATTTCCTTTGTTATCTTTCTAATCAATCATTCTTTTCTTGTGTTCTGATGACATTGAAAATATCATTGATACAAATTTTGTATTGTATACAAAGTTGTGTATGTCATTAATGTCATCTCTGAATGGTTTACGATAATATATTTATACGATAATACATAATATATATATATATATATATTTTTTTTTAAATAATTCACTCACTTTCTACTGGATATGAGGACTATGCAAATTATACTCAAAGTCACAACTTTTTGCACAATTATTAATAACAACTTTAAAGTTGAACAGATAAATTAATTAATTGTAATCTATAAACATAATATTCTGGAATGTGTCATTCTGAGTTTTTACTTTTGAAGGTGGTAATAATTTTAATTAACACAGTTGACCATAATGGGCAAATACACAATATGAAACTATTAAATCCACGATATTGTTTTCAGGAGAAGGTGAAAATAAAGTATTTTAATAGCCTATTATTTTCAAGAAATCAACAATGAAAAAATATAAGACAGGGAAATAGTCTTTTAGTCACAAAATGCAAAACAATGTAGGTTCATGTTCAAAACTATAGGGCTGTCAGTGTCGACTATTTTATTTATATATTTTTTTGGTCATAAAGAGATCTGAAGTGAACAATAGCCTTTAGTATGAAACCTCAAACATCTATTTGCATTCTTAGAAATATATTGGTTAATTTTTTTGTTGTTGTTAGCGTGTTTTTAAATTGCTAAATAAGTTCAACAGCACAAGTTTCGTCCATATTCCCAAATGCACGTTATTGTGAGAAAAGTACCGAAGCATAGAATAAAATAATACAATGTCCATTTTTGCCACAAACTCAACTCTGTTGAACAGAGAATAGTACCAATGGGTTAAATGTATAAGGATCTATGTTGTCCCACAACCGTATTTTTTTCGTTCTTCTTTGGAAAATAAAAAATACAAGACTTATGGAAGACTTTTACATGTCACTCAAAAATATGATTTTTGGGATTTCCTCAGATAAACACAATGGCTCATTTCAGAAAAAAAATTATAAACTGTCTGGTTTTACCTGCGCAAGTGATTCCTTACAGGCATTTTTATTCATAAGTCATAAGTTACCATGTTTATCCTTTGTTGTAAAAAAAAACAACAAAAAACAACAACAAAAAAGCCTATTTTTTTGACAATAAATTGATAAAACATAAGAAACTAAGCATGTTTTCTCAGAATACATTGTTCTCCACGTCATTAAATGTTGAATAAAATGTTGAATGAGAATTAAGGCGAGATCACTAACAAGGCAAAAAGAAAAGAAATATGTGCATGGGGGCTCTAAGCAGCCGGGCCCACCCATTTTCTACTATGCACGTTTCTTCATTCGGATCTATTTGCGATTCATTCCATTCTAAACAAACAACGCCATTTAGCCTACATGCTTTGTCCTTGTTACATTATTCATTAAGATAATAACTAATAAATGCACGCATAATTATCAGTGAACTTGATAAATGTTGCAGATATGTTTTACTATGCATGCACAAACAAATGCATTTTAACTTAAAATTCAGAATAAAATTAATGTGCAGCAATTTGTACAAATAGAGAGTCTGTAGGCCTACTATATGTGTTGTAGCCATCAAGCTCATTTAGTTTCATATTTGTTAAAATATTATAATGTTATTTTTTCATCTATGTTGATTATGAAAAGTGAACCGCACGAGCAATATCGAGAGACATGGAGCGGGTCAGACATGATTTTGACCACTTAATTAAGTGAGAAAACACTTTTTTAAGTGAATTTCGTTTTGTATAAATTTTATCTTAATTTTAATTTTTCTTTTATCAACCAATTCCCTGGATTTAATAAGAAGCAAATATAGGAGACAATATAATCATATAGGCGCCCGCGCGGTCACTTGCATTGCTCGTGAACAGGAGCGCATCTCATCCTAACTTAAGGAAACTCAGCATATGCCTCACAGACATGAAATATATCTTAAAGCTTGAAATGTATGATTGCTGATTATGTAATGATGTGCATTTCTCTCTATAGGCACGTTCACGGAGATGACGATCGACAACTTCATCTTTACAGCTGTTGCTGCTGTTAATAAACTAAAAATAATAGGCCTATAATTTTATTAAACAATACATTAAATGAAATTGTAATTTTATTTAAAAAAGCAAGTTTGAAATGAAAGTTTTTTAAACCTTAAACCTGTGCTACGCATTAAATTCAGGTAGGCTACTGAGTCGCTGTCCTCTGTGCCGCAGAAAAGCGCTGAAACGGAGATGAAGGGGAACCCGTTTTTTTTGTTTTTTTTTGGCTTATTTGAACTGGCCCATCCATTTTTCTGGAGTCCCACCTACAATCAAAATCCTGGCGCCGCTAGTGGCTCTAAGGCCTAAAAAAGAATGCCTTTGATGTTCAAAATATGTTTTTGTTTGTTTGTTTTTACACACTAAGGTAATATAATACAGCCAATATAATACACTACCGGTTTTTGAAGATAAGATTTTTAAATGTTTTTAAAATAGGCCTAAGTCTCTTCTGCTCACCAAGGCTTCATTTATTTGATACAATTTTATACAAACGCTGAGTTTCGTTTAAGTTAGGATGAGATGCGCTTCATAGATGGGAAAAAAACATTATAATATTGTAACAAATATGAAACCAAATGCGCTTATTTAATGGCTACCACAGGTCTAAAGACTCTCTATTTGTACAAATTGCTGCACATTCAATTAATTCTGAATTTTACACACATAAGTTCAAACTAAGGCATTTATTTGTGCATAAAGCTTTTGCAACATTTATCAAGTTCACGGATAATTGTGCCTGCATTTATAAATCATTATGATACTAAAATCATAATAAAGTATAGGCTATACTATATGTAGGCTACAAAAAATCATATGTTTAATTACACGTTAAGTGTAAACGAATTTTCCTCCTATAGAAAACCATCAGGCCTATAAGAACGCTTAATGTGGCTTAATGCAGATTAGAATGTCCCCTTATTATTTCGAAATAACGACTTATGTCTAAATAACAGATATTATATCGAAATAACGACGTATTATGTCGAAATAACGACGTATTATGTCGAAATAACGACATATGTCGAAAATAACGACTTATGTCGAAATAACGAGATATTATGTTGAAGTAAGGACTTAATGGAAACATGTTAAAAAAACTTTTACACACTAACGTAACAGATATATTTAGGCTACTACATCGGTTTTTTAACGGTAAGATTTTTTTTAAGTCTCTTCTGCTCACCAAGGCTTCATTTATTTGATTCAAAATACAGCAATAACATTGTGAAATATTTATACAATTTAAACGGTTCCCCAATCTATAATTTATACAATTGAAACTTTTCTATTTGAATAGCCTATATTTAAAATGCAATTTATTTCTGTGCTGGCAAATTTCAGATAGTTGCTGTTGTTTTGAACTTTCTATTCATCAAATAATCGTAAAAACAAAATTTGTTTTTAACATTGATAATAATCTTAAATGTTTCTTGAGCATCAAATCATCATATTAGAATGATTTCTGAAGGATCATGTGACATTAAAGAATGGAGTAATGATGCTGAATTTTCAGAATCATTACTCCATTCTTTAATGTCACATGATCCTTCAGAAATCAATTTGCAGCAAATTAATACAGTAATATTGTGAAATATTTATACAATTTAAAATAAATGTTTTCTATTTGATTATATTTTAAAATGTATAAATAGTTCACAATATTACTGTTTAAAATATCTTAGGCTACTAGTCAAAAACTTTTGACTGGTAGTGTATGAAACATTGAATAAACTTATAGTTAGTACATACCAGTGGCCCTTTTTGGGAAATAAGTTAACTAATTACTGTAAAAGCATAGCCTATAACAAGTACATACTAATGCAAACTTTGAAATGTTTTAAAGGCGAAATACAGAGGGACGACGTGTTTATCAGGCGTCTTATTAGGCGACGTACTGAGGGACGACGTGTGTATCAGGCGTCTTATTAGGCGACGTACTGAGGGACGACGTGTGTATCAGGCGTCTTATTAGGCGACGTACTGAGGGACGACGTGTGTATCAGGCGTCTTATTAGGCGACGTACTGAGGGACGACGTGTGTATCAGGCGTCTTATTAGGCGACGTGCTGAGGGACGATGTGTGTATCAGGCGTCTTATTAGGCGACGTGCCTAGTTCAGACGTTATGATTTTTTATACATTTCTCACGTACGCCGTCGCCACGTCGCCGTAGGTGTTCGTTACTACTGTGACGTCGCCGTGACGTCGCCGCCGGTCTGTCGTCTGACGTCTCTATCAATCCCATTCAAAAATAGACACGGACTGACAGCGACGGAAGGGTAGACTGCTCCTTCGCCTTCTTTAGTGTAGCCTTAGAAAAGTCACTTTCCGCTCGCCATATCCTGAGGAGTCATGAGCGAGGATACACAGGTGTATCCTATGCGGAAGAGTTTTATCGACTAAAACGTGACGCACGTACTGTAGGCTATACATTCTCCTCCCCCTTCACATCGGTCACAATCATTTTGATTTATACCTCTGCAGTTTATATAAACCACACATCTCACATATTTCAACAGGGTATCTTGCTTTATTATTATTTATTATGAATTTCTTAAATAAACAAACTTCAACAACATAAGGGCAGATCCTCTGAGCGCTGCTGATGACGCGATGAAGTGACGCTCGAGTGATCAAGGATTCCAATGTATAAAAAAAGCTTTCATTCGATCCCCGGTTCCTCCTCGCGTCTTTTCCTTGCAGCCTTCCCTCGCATCCTACAGGGGGTGGAGCTGAGACGCAAGGGAAGGAAGCGAGGAAAAGAAACGAGGATACACAAATAAGAATTGAGAAGCACCCTCTCTCTCGTTACACATAGAAAGTGAAAGTAAGTTTTCCTGTCGCCATTTTAAGCTGGAGAAATGCGAAATACGACACGGGAAAAACAGAACATCAAAGTGTTTATCAACTATTATAAAGGGATTTAAGTGTAGTTTTATGATGTTAAAGCTGGAGGATTTGAGATCCTGTATCTTGTAAGTTTGATCAAGGTGAGTGTTCATGTTTGACTTTCTCGTATTAATATGAATCTCTGGAGGACATTTTACGTGATTGATTGATAATAAAGGGTCTTTTTTCACTTCAATGTTTCCTTTGTGTTTCGTGATGTTTGTGATTCTCCAGAAGTTTATATTATGTGTAAACATACATAGGCCAATTCACACAAACGTCAACAAACACGTTTTAAATTTTTTTTTTTTTATCGGATCAGTGTGTGTCGATGTGGGTCGGGGTTTGTTTTATTTTTCACCCGAACATCAACGGTCGACTTGTGTGTGTGAAAAGGCCCTGTGAGCTTGAGTTAACGCAGTCACATGATCCTTTTCTCCCACACTCCAGATATGTTCAGCTAAATTATGAAGGTTGCTTAATTTAATCATTTTGTAATGTTCTCCCTTTTGTTATTCAAGAAGTCATGCATTAACATTTGTGCTGCTAGCTTCTGTGAGCTGCAAACTATTTATTTGAGACATGAACAACGTGGTATATCCAGAGAATGTCTAATAGGAAGAGAATTGGCACTCTCTGCTTACTTCCGGTTTCTGGACTGGCTGCAGTAACACGTCTCTGTCCATGCGGGGGCGCTCGCAGGCGAGTGCAGAATGAATGGAGGTCTATGGTGAAATACCCCTCAAAATCCACTTTTCTCAGGATATAATTTTTTGTCTAGTAATTTGAATGTTGTATTCAAAAGGAGATGCAAAGAAATTACACATTGCTGGGTGTTAGATTTTTTAGAGTCACTTATTTGCTTTAAAAAGTCTTTTAAAATGTCAATGACGTCAGAATGCTGACGTCATTAGCAGAATGCTTGCGTGTTATGGGCAACAACAAATCAACCTGTAAGAAATCGAAAAGAAATAAGTACTCGTTCATTCAACTTTCGACCTATAACCCATGTTGAACTTGCAAAACCTACAATAAAATCTGAGATTTCTCAACGGCAATCGGGTGAAAGAGACACATTTAGCCGTCTAGCCCCATAGACTCCCATTCAGTCTGCACTCGCCCGCGATCACCTCCAGTGGAATTCTAATGGAACTGCAACCAAGATCGATACAATGGGGCTAATAGGAAGTGCCAAGGCTCTCCGTAGACGGGCTCTGGTATGTCCAACAACATAGTGTCTGCTTGTTCGTATGTCCACAACAGTTAGCATCACACAGACAGGAAAGGCTATGCTTCCACCTTGTGGTTACTCAATAGTATGCCTATCATTACATCTCCTTTCCAAAGTTATAAAGCAAAGGTTAAAGGGGCTATATGCTTTTTTCTGAAATTTAAACTCGCGACTGACACCTGTGGCCAAAAAACGGAACTGCTCTTCCTTTCTGCTCGCTCTCGTACGTGCACACTTCACAAGTCATCCGCTGCAAAGAAGTCAACATTATGTTTACAGAGGTAAGAACAGTCAAATACATATATTGTTTGAGAAACTAAGTTTGTTTGCTGACTAGCGGTGGTGGCAGAGTGATCTGAAACGTTTAACATGAACGCGCTTGACGTCACATCCGCAGACAGCGCGCGAAAAATCCGACCCGACAGAAAATAGGAAAAATAGGATACAGGCTTATAGGTGCACCCACTGTGAGCTGACAAGGTGTCAGTATGCTCATCAGGAGATGTTTGAGTCATACATGGTCAAATAAAAAGGCTATTGTTACGTTTATTTTGGGGAAAAAGTTGCATATAGCCCCTTTAATAAAACAACTTTTTTTTTTACTTAAATTTTTGCTTGCATTAAAGCCTTACGAAAATGCAAACAAATGCAATATGCAAAAGGTCAACATGATGCACGATACAAGTACCTCATAAAAGAAATAACAATAACAAGGCACTCTACCTTTTAAGCCACAATGTAAAGCATCATACTTTTTCAATAAGTCTCTCAGGTGGTCTCTTCTGATTGGTTCTATCATTTGAGAGGCTGTGGTATGAGGCTCAGCTTGGTGTGCATTTGGTGTATCAATTTGTTTTTCAGATTCAGCTTCACCGTGTTTGTCAGTGTCCTCATGAGTCTTTAACAGACTCCTCCTGTTTCTCCTCACTTTATGTCCATCCTCCGTTTCCACAACGTAAGATCTAGGTCTGACTTCACTGAGCACGGTAGCTTTTCTGTCCCAGCAATTAGGTCCCTCGATTCTCACAGTGTCCTTTTCACAAAGAGGTTCCAGACATTTTGTAGCTCTGTCATAGGCCATTTTTTGTCTGTGTTTGAGTCTCTTTTTGTTGTAACATTGTGACATTGTCACGTCCTTGTTGCAATTGCGGTAGTGTGGTGCGACACATGAGTAGCTCAGCAGGGGACGCTCCACACGCCAGAGGTGCTGCTCTGTAGCTTAGTAAAGCAAGGTGAGGATCAGTCTTACCGTCCTTGGCTTTCTTCAGTAGTCTCTTAATAATTTGTACTCCCTTTTCAGCCTGACCATTGGCTTGTGGGTACAATGGGCTCGAGGTGCTTGAATCCGTAGTGCTTCGCAATAGAGGTCGACCGATAGTGGATTTTACCGATAACGATAGCTAGGTTGGGCCATACTTGCCGATAACCGATTAATCAACTGATAGTTTTTAAAATTGATACTGGATAAAAACAAACATAACACCCCAAGTAAAACAGTGCTGAACTTTATTATAAAAATAATAAAACTGTATTGAACTATGAAAACATGCTAAATAAAATAAATATATAATATGAATAAATATTGAAGTCAATAAAAGACATTCATTCAAACTGAAACAAAAAGTAATACTCTAAATAACAAATATAGTTACATTCAAAATGTAACTGTTAAACTGTTCTTTTTCAAGCCAACTTAATGAATGAAAAAGTAACAAAATTTGATCAGTGTAATATTTGAGCAATACAATTGCACCTTGATCATTCATGTTAGTTTGATAGTGCATTAACTATGGTTAACCAATAAAAACCTTAATTTAAAAATGTATTAGTACATGTTAATTAACAAATAATGAACAATCCTTATACAGAAGTTATTAACCTTAGTTAATGTTACATATAGAATTTTATTGTGTGTTATCATTTCATATAAATCCAAACAGTCATGCTTAAATATGTACAACCCCAGAGCATTGAAATGACATAAATATTAAATGTATAGTCTCACACTTTTGCTTCTATTTTATAAACACTTGATGATTATCTAATCAAAATAACAAAACATGTATTAAAGTGATGATGAAAAAATAACCGAAATCGAATGCTTTTCTGATTTGTTAATGTTTCTGTCAGCTGTATGAACATATCAGTTTGCTATCTTACGTCTCTAGCTGTAAATATGCAACTTCTCTGCATATTAAATGCATTAAAGTGACCAGCTGGATATAAACTTATGCAAATAGAGGTAACAATTGTGACATTTAACATTAGGGTCGGACTTACGTTTTTTTTTTTTGTCAGTGTTTTAACCGCTTGAGGCTACTACTAATGTTAGCGTCCTCTCAGCCTTGAAGGCAAACAAACATAACTGTTGTGCTGTTCTTTCTCTACTAATGCAGCATTTAGTCAACAAATTAATCACTTCATAATGATATGACAAAATGTACTGTATACATAGGGTACCTTTTAGCTGTCGGTGCTTTAAACGCGCATCTGATGTCAGCGCTCTCCACGCAGCGTGTGCTCTCAGTGCAGCACGCAGAATCACGTGTCGAAATAAACAACACGAGGCATCAGCGATATTTTTTATTACACCTCTAGAGGCCGCTCTTGTACTGCATGATGCCAGCAGAGCAGACCCTTCTCAGCTCTCTCTTACTGTGTTATGGGCCTTTCACACAGGACGCGGTATGCGCGGCGCTTGCCGCTGGGTTCAGCGTTGCCCTTCAGATACAACACGATTTGCGCTGAGCTATGACGTAGGCGGAGTTTTAAAAACTTTTAGCGGGAGCTCTATACGTCTGTTTTTGTTTCTTAGTTTCAGGTTTAATGTTTGAATAAATGTTTTATTCTAAAAAAAGAGCTGACTTCATGATTCTTGTTTTAATTCAGATATAAAATTTTGCCGTTCATCCATTTTGATTTCCGTCATTGTTTGGATCCCCCGATTCTATTGGCCGCGCTGGTAATCGTCACAGTGCGCAGCGGCAAAAGTTGAACTATTTTGAACTTTGACCGCGGCATGCGCGTGAGCACGCCAATGATGCGCACCGCTGCACTTGCGCTTTGGTCGACACAGCAACAAAACGTCCTTGCGCGGCGCAAGCCATTGAGATGAATGGGTTTTATAGCGCAGCGCCACGCATACCGCGTCCTGTGTGAAAGGCCCATTATGAATGACAGCGCGCGCTTCTCAGCCGCTCCAGCAACGGACGCAACCAGGAAAAACTATCGGTATGTATTTTTGCCGATAACGATAGTTCCACCAATCAACTATCGGTGCCGATTAATCGGCGAAACCGATGAATCGGTCGACCTCTACTTCGCAAATTCTTTAAACTCTCCACAGTCATACTGCGGACCGTTGTCACTCACAACACATTGTGGGAGTCCGTGTCTGGCAAAGAACCCTTTCATGTGCACTATAACAGACTGTGCGGTGGTGCTGGAGAGTTGCGCAATCTCAGGGTAGTTCAAGTAATAGTCTATAACAAGAAGATAGTCCTTGCCATACAGATTAAATAAATCTGTGCCCACCTTTTGCCAAGGAGCAGTGGGAAGGTCGGCCACCAGCATTGGCTCCTTGACTGGTTTGTAGTGGTGTCTGAGGCAGATGTCACATTTCTCAATCATTTCCTCTATGTCTTTGTTGATTCCTGGCCAGTAGATGGCTTCACGTGCTCTTCTCTTACATTTCTCCACTCCCAGGTGTCCTTCATGAAGACGCTGAAGCATGTCCTTGCGCATGGTCTGTGGGATAACAATCCTGTTCTTTCTCAGCAGGAGTCCTTTTGACATACACAGCTCTGCCCGCACCGGGAAAAACTGCGGGGAAACTCCTTTCGACCAGCCGTTGTTTACACAGTGAGACACTTTGTGTAGCATAGAGTCTTTTGCTGTCTCTTTAACGATCTGCTGCAGCATGGTGTCTGATGCAGGCAGTGAGGCAGTGACCATGTTGATGTGTGTTTCAGCATCTTCTGCTGCGGTGCTCTGAGCTGTGCCACTGTTGAGTTCTGGTGCTCGAGAAAGTGTGTCAGCAAGCACTATGTATTTACCTGGCGTGTATATTAGGTCAAAGTCATTTGCTGCAATGCTGCAATGTCATCATCATGCGCTGGATTCTGGGCGACATGTCATTGAGATTCTTTTTACGGATTGATATGAGTGGTTTATGTTCAGTTTCTGCTGTGAATGTGGGCAGTCCATAAACATACGTGTGAAACTTCCCACACCCAAACACTAGGCCCAGCGTCTCCTTCTTAATCTGAGCATAGCGTTTTTCAGTCTCTGTCATTTATCTCGATGCATATGCCATTTTTCTTCATTCATTTGTAGCAATACGGCTCCTAGTCCGTCTTTTGATGCATCAGTGGAGATTTTGGTTGGTTTTGTTGGATCAAAGTAGGTTAAAACTGGTTCAGCAGTCACAGTTCTCTTCAGTTCTTTCCATTCTTTTTCGTGTTTTGTTGTCCACTCAAATGCAACGTTGTGATGCAGCGGTTCTCTGAGGCATTTCGTTTTTGAGGAGAGGTTGGGAATGAACTTACCCAGAAAGTTAACCATCCCCATCGCTCGCAAAACTCCTTTTTTATCAGTTGGAGCCGGCATATTCAGTATGGCTTGCACTTTTGTTTTGTCTGGGAGCACGCCGTTTGCTGTGAGCTTGTCTCCTAAGAATGTCATTTCTGTCACTCCAAAAAGACATTTCTCACTTTTTAGTTTTAGTCCGTACTTTTTCACTCTCTGTAACAGCTTCTCAAGTCTCTCATCATGTTGTTGTTTTGTGTTTCCCCAGACAACTAAGTCATCAATGTACACTCGTGTTCCTTCCAGACCCTCTATGATTGACTCCATAGCTCTGTGAAAGATCTCTGGCGCTGACTTGATGCCAATTGGAGCCTCAGAAATCCGTAATGCCCAAATGGTGTGTTAAAGGTGGTGTACCTGCTGATTTCTGGGTCCAGTTTCAGCTGCCAAAATCCATGCGAGGCGTCTAGTTTGTACTTTGCACCAGCCATGTCACTCAGGATTTCTTCACGCTTGGGGATTTGATAATGTTCTCTTTTAATGTTTTCATTCAAATCTTTAGGATCTAGGCAGACACGTAACTCAGAATAGTTTCTTTTTTTAACACATGTGATGGAATTAACCCAGTCTGTGGGCTCTTCCACTCGCTCGATGACTCCCATCTGTGTCATTCTGTTCAGGTCCTTTTCAAGAGGTGCTGGCCCTCTCCTTGGGACATGCACTACAGGTTTAGCATCTTCCTTGAGCTGTATTTTGTAAGTGTAAGGTAGTGTACCGTGTCCTTTAAAGACAGTCACGTATTTGTTCACAATATTTGTGCTACCTTCACTTTGTGACAGTCTTTTGATTGGGTTGTCTATTTTTATGTTGTCACTGTTGATCTGGTAGATCCTCTTGACTAGTCCAAGATCTTCAGATGCTTTGTCTCCAAGGATCGACTCATGTCCACTTGACACTACTGTAAACATCAAGTTGTGTTGTCTTCCTTTTGCAGTCACTTTGAGCCTACAACCACCCATAGTTTTTATTGGCTGATTGTTGTATGCTTTTAATGACATTGCCTTGTCTGCAACTCTTTTTGGTTTCTCTGCAAGAACTTTCAGATCATTTTCATTGATCAAATTGGCTTTGGCTCC
Organism: Squalius cephalus; assembly: GCA_022829025.1. Lineage (NCBI taxonomy): Eukaryota > Metazoa > Chordata > Actinopteri > Cypriniformes > Leuciscidae > Squalius > Squalius cephalus. The sequence continues at coordinate 32,218,719 of CM040812.1, read as the reverse complement.
GGTGTCAATTTTAAAGGTTACTAGTGTCCCATTGACTAACAGAGGTGCAGTCCACTTGTCATCTTTTACTGCACGTACAGCATGCTCTGTGTCACTTGCGTTTTGGGGCTGCACATAGTTTTTCTCACACGACACCATTCTGATGAAAAATGTCTCGCTCAAATCATTACTGCCATCTGGGTCTTCCTGCACTGTGTATCTTTTATCTGGTATCGCATAGTGATTTTGCTTTTTACACTTTGCACATGTTTTCCCAAATGGAGGGCATTGTCTCGGCCTGTGCGTTTCACCACACTTCTTACAGTCAAACTGTGTTTGATCATCGTCTCTGTTTTTGTCTTTTTGTTTGAACTTGAACCGTGATTTTACTTTCATTTTCACTACGTTCACGGACTCGCTTTCTCGGTCATATGGCGCCGCTTGAAAAGTAAGAGCGTGTTGCTTTGCCAGCTCGTTAGCTTGACATATTTTTATTGCACTTTCCAGTGTGAGATCCGCTTCCCTCAACAGCTTTTCTCTTAGTTTCTTTTCATTTGTCCCAAATACAATCTGATCCCTTATCATTGAGTTTTTTAGATCACCAAAGTTGCAGGACTGAGCTTTTATTTTGAGATCGGTGAGATAATTATCAAACGACTCACCAGACTGTTGGAGACGAAAACGAAATACATATCTCTCATGAGTTTCATTTTTCTTCGAAAGACAGTGTTCGTCAAATTTCTTTAGGACCTCGTCAAACTTGTCTTTATCGTCGGGTTCATCATATACAAATGTGTTGAAAACTTCAATAGCCTCCGCTCCAGCAATGGTTAGCAAAAGGGCTATTTTTCTTTCTTCCGCCCAACGATCAACTCCAACCGCGGCAATCTAGAGCTGAAATTGTTGCTTGAAGGTTCGCCAGTTCGCGTCCACATTCCCGTCATTTTCAGCGGAGTTGGTGGTTTTACTGCGTCCATCTTGCATCAGTTCTTTTCTTTACCCCACTCCTGATACCATGTAATGTTCCGTCTTCTGTTATTCAAGAAGTCATGCATGAACATTTGTGCTGCTAGCTTCTGTGAGCTGCAAGCTATTTATTTGAGACATGAACAACGTGGTATATCCAACCATAGATATCATATATAAACGCTAGATGTCTTATGGCGCAGTCACTTCCGGCATCACCGTTCGGCCATCTTACCGCAGTGAAGCTGTGCATTAGGTGAGTGATCAGCATGCACACAAATCCTCATATCTCACTGAAATATTGACGGATTTACAAACGGTTTGATTTCTTACAAACGTTATTAACGTGGCTATGATTCCGAATGCTTGTTATAATTATTCATATGTATGCAGTGTATGTATGTGGTGTCATAACTACATCTCTGACGTTTATAACAAACCAAACCGTTTGAAAATCGGTAGAAAATTGAGCAAGTTATGGTTATTTAAAAGTATATGCACCATTAAACGAGTGAGCGAGTCCACTGTGGCAAGATGGCCGCCGTGTGCGGACGTCGATCTCCATTGGCCAGCAGCGCGCACGAGACATCTAGCCTTTATATATAATATCTATGTGTCCAACAACATAGTGTCTGCTTGTTCGTATGTCCACAACAGTTAGCATCACACAGACAGGAAAGGCTATGCTGCCACCTTGTGGTTACTCAATAGTATGCCTATCATTATACATTTAATTTAGTGTGTGAATGTTTCTTCATTCAGAGTCAGTGGAGGAGATCAAACTCATCAGATTCTCCTGCAGCTTCATCATGGCTGATTCACAAGGATCCAGAGATGGAGATTGTTCTCCAGGATGCAGGTACTTTCAGCAAACATTACATTACCATTACCCCCACACCTCCACCCCTCGCCACACACAAACACAAACAGATCAAAGACAGTTTACAGCAGGGTTCGAAATGACTTTGGACTTCCCCTAAAATTGAATTATTAAATTATTACAAATTTTGAAGACTTTTTTCATGGTTTGGGCTAGGCCCAGTATTGTAGTGGTGTCTGGAGAAGTGGCTATAATCTAACAGGTAACCCTCTAACTCTGGAGCAGCAAAGTTACAGCACCTTATATAAATCTAATCCCTGACATGACAAAGTGAATAACAGGTCATTCTGTCCTTGAGCAAGGAAGTTAACTCTAAATCCACCATGTGTACTCATTATGGCAGCACCATGCACCTTCAAGGGGTTTGATCAAATACAAATGGCATTTCTCATCCCTTATGTTACATTAAATGGAATTTGTAAAACAACTGGCCACTGGATTGAGTAATAATGATGTCTGAAAAGACTGTACCTACATTATATGGTTTACTTTGTTTCAAAGTAGTCAATCCATAACCTGAACTAAAATCTTTAGAGACACGTTTAAAAAAAATTAAGTTATTCTAACATGACTACAGCTAGCAAGAAACGTTGACAAACGTACTCTTTTTATCATTACACTGGATATCTAGTTAATGCAACTTTTGATATAGGAACTCGAACTCCTAATATTTTAATATGTTTTTTTTTGGCCTATTTTTCTTAACTAAAATGAAATATTCAGTACAAAGATAATTGTTTCCTCAAAGTACTTTTTTGATGCAAATTTATAGGAACTCGAACTCCTAATATTTTACTAAGCAATTATGGAGATATAAACATAATTGAAGCACTTACAGGATTTTCATTCAGGATTTCACTCTTTGTGAGGTTTGGTTTTGCCGCGTTCAGCTACAGTACGTGTCTGCGGGAGCACCACAACAACAATCTGTGACGCTGTATAGGAACTCACTCGGCGCTGCCCTGATTGCTGCCTCGCGCTAGGAAATAAATTAATTACTGTTATAAATATAAAACGTCACTAAAGACCTATAATTTTCACAATCAGTTTTTAATGTTAAAATATATTTGTCGGGGGGACCCCAAAATCCCAAAATAAATTCTCATGGGGGGTCCCTAATGACTTATGGAGGGTCCGGGACCCCCCCCACACCCCTCATTTCGAACCCTGGTTTACAGGAAAAATATGATTTTTTTGCCTATTTTTTTTACATTTTTTTTAACTAAAATGAAATATTCAGTAAAAAGATAATTGTTTCCTCAAAGTACTTTTTAATGAAGGATAAATGTATTCACAGTAATCTAAAGAATTAAACTGAATCTGTTCTCTGTTCCAGTTCAGTCCAGCAGAAGAGCTCAAACCCAGAGTCCAGCTGTGTGTCTATGAAGAGTAACTGCTCTATGGATCCGCCACTAGCGTTTAAGAGTGGAGACAAACGGCCTGATCTCAGGTATATCACTTCTATAAAAGATGTGCTTATAGTGCGACACTTTTGAATTAGAATCATCATTTTTCTCAGTCAGTCAGTCTAATACTAGCAATGACATCAAGTAAATGTAAGCTGAGATCTTTTCCACCTTTATATAATGGAGTAGGTGTAAAACTGAGTGGATTTTTTTAACTGCTGGTTCAGGGCCCGTATTTATCAAGCTTCTCAAAGCGTCATTTTAGTCTTAAAGGGTTAGTTCACCCAAAAATGAAAATTCTGTCATTAATTACTCTCCCTCATGTCGTTCCAAACCCGTAAGACTTTTGTTCATCTTCAGAACACAAATGAAGATATTTTTGATGAAACCTGAGAGCTTTTTGTCCCTCCACTAACTGCAACGTCATTGCAACTTTCAAGGCCCAGAAAGGTAGTAAAAACATTGTTAAAATAGTCCATGTGACTCCAGTGGTTGGTTTGATTTGTGGTTCATCATTGGTTGTTCGTTTAACGTTCTTTCTCAAGGTAGAAAAGTCAACAGCTTAAACGATGGCTCTTAGAAATTTTAGAAAGGCTGATACTTTTAAACACGAATCTAAACCGCCAGTAGGAGGCGGCAGGAGACCGAGTCATTGAGTCATTTATTCAAACGATTCATTCAAACGGCTGATTCATTCAGGAATGAGGCAGTTGTAAATGAATAGGAATTCATTGAATCTTTGACTCAACCGATTCGTTCAAAACTGAATCATTCAGGAATGAAACACAGTTGAGTTTTCCTTTGAGATGCGCTGTGGTTCTTCTAGGATCTTTTTTTAAACTATTTTCGCTGCTGAAATAGAGCAAAAAATGGCAATATTGTGTCTAAAATTCAAGTGACTTAATATTAATGACTTGTTTATTGAACTGCAATCTGAAATCAGTGTCACATTTTCAATCGTGATGGTATTCAGTGCTCTTGGTCGTACGATGTTGATGTTATTGTCCGGACAAGTGTAAATGTCGAGCCTGTAATACATATCAAAACATATTTTAAATATGATGTACTAATTTCATTATAGCACTCATCAGCCTGCAGCTTCCAAGACAATGTTTACTGTAAACAACACAGAGACAGAACAAAATTCATGCGTTTCGTTTAACCCATTCAGACCCTGCGTCCATTACAATGGACATCACATGTCAACCCCCCTTTTTTTTACTTCTGGAGCATTTCACCTAGTTTAAAGCCTGCAGTCCATTAGATAGGACGCTTGTCATCCAATCAAATGCCAGTAAAGCTCTGCATGTAGTAATTTAAAAAAAAAACACTACTTTGAAGAGAAGCATGTCAGCACTTCACTCCAAACACAGAAGCAAGCAACATTTTCTATGGTTTTATTTAAATTTTTTGATATGTTTGCCAGTATTTCATAGTTTGTATGTAAAATAGAAAGATTGAACTTATTAATTAAAGTTAAAAATCGATTGTAGAATTGCAAATTTTAAATCAGGATTTTTTCAAATGTGTCTGTCCATTAGAATGGACAGTGGGTTCAAAAGCCTGTTACTGAAATCACATTCCAGTAACTGAAGTCCAGTAATGCTGATTGAAATTTCTTATATAAAAAAACTATATCACAGTACCGATACATTTTTTTAACTTTTTCATATGCAGAATATATAGTTCTTGAAGTGCTTGAACATATAGCTGATGGAAGTATCTCAGATGTTGACTCTATGTGGAGTGATGATGAGGAAGATGGAGATGTAAGAAAAATATCCATATTTAAAACTTTATAAAGTAAATGACTAGCTTCCGGCCAAACGAAACATACGGATTTGACATAAATCTAAAGTGTAACTTGAAAATGAATTATTTTTCTTACACAAACGCATCACTTCGCTTCAGAAGGCCTTTATTTACCCCCAAGAGCCGCATGGATCACTTTTATCATGGATGGATGCACTTTTATGGACTTTCAAAACAGAAACGACCATTCACTGCCATTATAAAGCTTGGAAGCCAGGACATTTTTTAATATAACCCCGATTGTATTCGTCTGAAAGAAGAACGATATCATATACACCTAGGATGGCTTGAGGGTGAGTAAATCATGGGCCAATTTAAATTTTTGGGTGAACTATCCCTTTATAGGTATCGTACACCCAAAAATTATATTTGTCATCACTTACTCATCCTCATGTTGTTGTTCCAAATCTGTATGAGTTTCTTTATTCTGCTGAACACAAAAGAAGATATTTTGAAGAATGTCGGTAACTAGACAGTTGACAGTATAGCCATTGATTTCCATATTTTTTCCTACTATAGCCTATATTTCCTAATAACTACATATTATATTATTATGATATAATATTATCATTATTAGTAATTATTTTGAAAATTATAATAATATTTATCAGTAATGTGTCAATATAGATATTACAGTACAATACCGTATAATTAATTACAGCAAATCAAATTACGAAATACAGTACAAATACAGTAAAGTACTATTTGGTAGTTTACAGTACTGATCTTGTGTACTGTAAAGTGAATTACAGTACAGTTACTGGAAATCGAAATACATGCATCATGCATGGCAACCGTGCTGCCAGTAATGTACTGTAGAAATACAAGAAAATCGTTAACAGAGAAATTGTTTCAAAGATGCACACAGAAAATTACTCTAACGTGAATGCGTTGATTGATTCCTAGGTTTATTTTGTTATGAATAAACAAATGTGCGATCTATAAAGCAAAAACCTTACAATTAAAGTTGAAATGTTGTAATGTTCAAGTTTTTGATCTAAAAAAAGAAAGATGCGCAAAGAAAATGACTCTAACATTACCATATTGATTGATTCTAAGATATTTAGTTTGTTACAAACAATGTGCAATCTGTAAAACAAAAACCTCAAAATTAAAGTTGAAATGGTATACTGTTGAAAAGTTTTTGACCTTGAGAAAAAGCTTTAAGTATATACTAACAATTTTTATGTTTATTATTTAATTTTATGTTGGTACATTTTTGTGAAGTACACCTGTTTTGACCTGACGTCCATTGAAATGGACAAAAAAAATTACAATTAAATCCAAACATTTTTTAATTTTTTTTAATTTGGTCTCATTTATAGAAGCCTCATGAGCTGGGAAAATTTACTTATATATTTTTCAGAAACTTAAAACATAATTCAGGTCTGAAGGGGTTAAAGACTTTTGTCCCCGATTGCCTTCCATTCGGGCGTTCGCGCTCAGAGAAAGTGCATCATGTCAGAACAGAACGCTAATGAAATGTTTACCCGGCAAAGCTTTAAAGCACGAGAAAATAATGAACTTTTGTGATTGTGAATAAGTGCAGAGTCCCGTGAGTGTAACTCTAGCGCTGCGTTAACATGTGATGTGAGTTTTACAGTATTGGGACTGAGCGCCAGAACTGCAGCTGATAGAATGTGATACTACCATATTTCTTCAAAAGCAGATCGTGGAGACATTAAATCATCCACGATCAATAATCGTGATATCGCATAAGCACAAGTATAAAACGACTGTTATCATGTCTGAAAACAAACATAAGTAACGGAGTTTACAAAACTGTATCGCATGCGTGCTACAGTGGTACATTTATTCATCGCACAGACCAATCTTTGCGTAACTGTACAGCCCTGCAATGCGTATCACAATGTATTCTTTTGAAAATTATTTATTGAATGATTATTAGTGTTGAATGTAAACTCCTCTTAGGAATTTCACCATTCAATGGGAATTTATCTGAGCATATTCTTAAATAAGGAAATCTATTCAGTGATTGGTCCATGCCTATGTCATCATCCAAAATCCCGTTTGTGGCACAGCAAAGTGTTGTGAATCATCTCTAAGACTGACACTTAAGATTTAGTCCTACACTTCACTTAAATTACGACTGAGATGCTTGATAACTAACTTCTAAGCGCAGCTTTGAGCCAAGAGTTGTTTTACTCTTAAGTCCATTCTTAGCAGTGTTCTTGTGAGTAATTCTCAGAGGCTTGATAAATACGGGTTCAGATTTGTTGAAAGCTTCACGGTGTCTGGTCAGAACAGTGATGTTTCACAGCAAGAGTAGCGTTACTAGAGTACAGTAAGGTGGTTTATCTTTAAAGCCCAGCTAAACATTGGTCTCTTTAGTCTGTTGAGCCTTCGTCCTCCATTGTGCCTTTGAGAAGAGTCATGTGATTATGGTTGATGTTCATCTGAGTTGAATCATTCTATAATTCTATAGTTGATTTCAGTTTCTTTGCTTTGAGATCCTAATTCCTAATATTACCGGTTTTCTCAGTCGCTTTGGTACAATTGTTGAATCATGCTTAACATTTTTAAACCAGTGAGTTAATTTCTCAAAATAATTGTAATCAAAGTTTGAAACAGTGCAAAACAGTTACAGACATTAAAGCAAAAGTACACAACATTTATGTGGTCTTTTATAAGTCTGTATTCTTTATATTTTACTTAGTTTTAAACCCAGTTCAGTCCAGCAGAAGAGATTAAAACCAGAGTCCAGCTGTGTGTCTATGAAGAGTAACTGGTCTATGGAGGCGCCATTCAACTTTAAGAGTGGAGACAAACGGCCTGATCTCAGGTATAACATTTCTATAAAAGATGTGCTTATTGTATTTTATTTGTATGAAATTGTTATTAATATACAGCAGTTTAATGAGTTACAATCTTGCTGGTTTCTGTCTATTAATGATCATCATTGTGGTCTTGTGTAAAGCTCTGTGTGTTGTATTGTTAAAACATTCACACACTGTAAAAGCTGTTGGTATGTTACTCAGTTAATGACACAATTACATCAATATCAGTGTGTCTGATTCTTTACCCTCTTCATTCTGATTTAAGGTCAACTCTTCCATCCAGACCAGTTAAAAACAAAACTGTGTCCAAGCCTGTGATTCAACCACAAGACTTTAATGAAAGCACGTTTCCTGGTTTCAGGTAAAATTCAGGACTTTTTTTGTTGTTGTTGTTTAATTTTAGGTGCTGCAATTCACATCACTCACACACATGATTAATGATTTACACATTTCAGAAACCTAATGATGTTCTGTGTCCCATAAATAGTTTTGTAATTTATGGCTATTTACTTCTCTGACTTGTGTAATAATGTGGTATTTTAATCTTACAGCCATGACTCTAATCCTGCTGAAGTCCTCAACACATTGAGATCAAATCTGAGACAGAAGTTTGAGTGTTTGTATGAGGGAATATCAAAGCAGGGAAACCCAACACTCCTGAATGAGATCTACACAGAGCTCTACATCACAGAGAGTGGAAGTGGAGAGATCAATAATGAGCATGAGGTGAGACAGATCGAGACACAGTCCAGGAGAGCAGAAACAGAGGACACACCGATCAAATGCAGTGACATCTTTAGACCTTTACCTGGACAAGACAAACCCATCAGAACTGTGCTGACAAAGGGAGTCGCTGGCATTGGGAAAACAGTCTCTGTGCAGAAGCTCATCCTGGACTGGGCTGAAGGGAAAGAGAATCAGGACGTCCAGCTCATATTTCCACTCGCTTTCAGAGAGCTCAACTTGATGAAGGACAAAACACTCAGTCTTTCAGATCTTCTTCATCTCTTTTTCCCCAAAACTAAAGAAATGGACATATCCAGTGATGAGTATAAAGTGTTGTTCATCTTTGATGGTCTGGATGAGTGTCGTCTGTCTCTGAACTTTAAGAGCGATGTGAGGTTGTGTGATATATCTGAATCAGCCTCAGTGGACGAGCTGCTTAAAAACCTCATTGAGGGGAATCTGCTTCCCTCGTCTCTCATCTGGATCACCTCCAGACCAGCAGCAGCGGATCTCGTCCCCTCTGAGTGTGTCCATCGAGTGACAGAGGTACGAGGCTTCAGTGACACACAGAAGCAGGAATACTTCAGGAAGAGAATCAGTGATCAGAGTCTGGCCGACAGGATCATCTCACACCTGAAGTCCTCGAGGAGCCTCTTTATTATGTGCCACATCCCAGTGTTCTGCTGGATCTCAGCCACTGTTCTAGAGGAGATGTTGAGTAAATCACGGAGAGGAGAGATTCCCAAGACTCTCACTCAGATGTACACACACTTCCTGCTCATTCAGACCAACATCAAACATGAGAAGGACTATGAGAAGAGAGTGAAAGATGAAGACATGATTGTCAAACTGGGGAAACTGGCTTATCTGCAGCTTGAGAAAGGCAACCTGATCTTCTATGAGGAAGACCTGAGCGAGTGTGGCATTGATGAGGCAGAAGCATCAGTTTACTCAGGATTGTGCACTCAGATCTTCAGAGAGGAGTTGGGCTTGTGTCAGGGGAAAGTCTTCAGCTTTGTTCATCTGAGCATTCAGGAACATCTAGCAGCTCTATATGTGCATCTCTCCTTTATCAACAATGACATCAATGTGTTTGACCAGATTACCAAACCAACTAATGAAGGCAGAGTTTCCCTATCGGATCTCCATCGGAGAGCTGTGGATGAGGCTTTACACAGTAAAAATGGGCATCTGGACCTTTTCCTTTGTTTCCTTCTGGGTCTGTCAGTGGAGTCTAATCAGAGTCTCTTACAAGAACTGAAGACACAGACAGCAAACAGCTCTCACAACAATACGAGAACAGCTGACTATATTAAAGAAAAGATCAGTGAGAATCCCTCTCCAGATAAATACATCAATCTGTTTCACTGTCTGAATGAACTGGGTGATCTTTCTCTAGTGAACGAAGCTCAACCTCATACGTATGGAGGATTGCGTGATGTGAAACTCTCCTCGTCTCAGTGGTCAGCTTTAGTGTTTGTGTTGTTGTCCTCAGAGCGGACACTGCAGAGGTTTAACCTGAACAACTTAATTGGAGACAGAGATGATCGGTAAATAACACTGAGTGCAATCATTACAGTCTAAAACATTATGAACAAAGAGAAACTCAGAGATCAGAGGTGTTTAAATCACGGGGCACAGACTGATTTCTGGGATATTGTAGATCATTTGCGTGTGTTCCTCAAACCGTGGCTGTGTCCTTGTAAGACTGCATATCTCGACTGCCACGTCATCAAGCGCCTCTGAAGGCCGTCTCAGTTTGAAGGATGTTTTGAAGACAGACTTCATTTTGTGTCTTTAATTCAGCTCATTTTGAAGGATGCATCAAGTAGATCCTTCGTGTTCTTCAATCTCCCACAATCCTTTGCACACATTCTAATTAATGTAAAAGAACTGATGGAAAACGAGTCGGCACTGAGTTTATCTGAGTTCATTATGAAATGTAAGACACAGATAATGTATTCGGAGATGAAGGCATACATGTTATCTTTTGTTTCTGTGTAAATGAATCACTGAACACTAAACTGATAATAATGTAAGACACTGGGAGACACAGACGGCTGCCATTCACTGTATTGCATTCATAAAAAAGCCAGTTAATATAAAGATATTTAATAGGAAGTATTTTTCCTAAATGAAGTTTTAATATTATTATTATACAAGAGAAGTATTAAGAAAATAAATTAGATTAATGTCTCATCATCATTTTTCTTTATCACCAGTTGCTGGCAAAATGATGGACAATGATTCACATTTTGTGCGCATCATTTCCTGTGACAATAAAACTAAGCAAATTATTAAATGAACAAGTAACAAGCAAACAAACTCGTGTGCTTAATTTCTAGGAATAATTTGCTGATGCAGGTACAAAAATACTTTTTTCTTGCCCCCCCCGCCCAACTCGGGAGTTAAATGTCTCCATGGTGATAACCATAGCAACGGACAGGACAAACAAACCTGATGTGTCATAATAGTGTTGTAGTGTAAATGCAGACTAATAGCCCTGCCACAGCAACACTAACGAGAAGAAAAAACTAATCAGTGACGGCTGAATACGAGGCTTCTACAGTTATAGATATAAAACTACTTTTTAACATGTCCTTTATAAAGCAGTGTTTCATTAAAACAATTATTTGAGGGTATTTAGGAAAGTATAATGTATTATTTACTTATGATATGAATTATTATTATTAGCATTAATAATTAACTTTAACTTTAAATCATTTTTATTTTCAATTAGTGCCACACAGAACACAGGAGATGAAGTTCTCCAGAAGCTGATGCCTGTGGTTACAGCAACTAGATGCGCTTGGTAAGTAACACTGAGAACAAGCATCACTGTTAAAACATTATAACAGTTCTTACTTAAACATTATAAATTAATGGTTTAACAAAATATATGAGTCACACTTCAGCTCTTACCTATCTGATCTGATTTGTGATCTACTTAACCATTTTTTTATGATATATGTGTGAGAAATTTATATTCAAATATATGCATTTGTAATGTATGCATATAAACATTTATATTTAATGTATGTAATGTATTCAATGTATTCCATTTGATCAGTTTCATATAATCTTTCTCAAAAATAGATATTGCACAAATTATAAACACAATCAAGAAAAGCTAAGATTTCTGTTTTGATCTGAGAGAGTGAAGAGTGTGTCATTGTTCTCTACAGGTTGGAGAGGTGTGGTGTGACAGATGAAGGTTGTGCTGCTCTGGCTTCAGCTCTGAGATCAAACCCCTCACACCTGAGAGAACTGGATCTGTCTAGGAATAAACTAGGAGACTCAGGAGTGAAGCTGTTCTCTGCTGTACTGGCGAATCCTCACTGTAAACTGGAGACACTGTGGTAAGATCATACGTTACTCTCACATGAAACTGTTACTAGGGGCGTTTCCATTACAGATTTGCTCAAAACTTTTTTCTTTTTTTCTTCTAAATGTCGACAAATAGCTGTTGCGAAATGACGGCGTTTCCATTAACCGATGTTATGCGACTAAAACTTCATTTTTTCTTCTCGCGATCAGTAAAATCATTCCAAAAATCATGTTAACGGACGTTGGTAGGATTATGTATATCCCAGCCACTGCACTGGCCATTATTATTAATGGAAGGAGATGTGTGTGTGTTTCCAAGCATTAATGGTAAGGAGCGACCCTTATTATACTTGTGAGCGGCACATATGAGGAGTTTCTGGGTGTTTCTTCCTCAGTTCTGCTTCAAGGTCTTGATTGTGGCATTTATTTGAGGTTTAGAATCCATTATTCCTGTAATTCTTTTGCCTTATATGAATTTAAAAAGAGCTCTGTCTCGTATTCTGTCCACACACACTGCGTCGTCTACGTCAGGTGACTGTAAATTCGCAAAAACTGTTTCCATTGCAGTTTTGCGAAATATTTATTTTTTGAATGGCCTGAAAAACCTCCTCATGTGAGCGTAAAAAATGTTTTTTCGATAAATGGGAGTTTTTTTCGAAAATTGACGTGTTTCCATTGGGCGTATTTTCAATTCGCAATTTCAATTTGCGCAATTTGAAGGGTAATGGAAACGCGGCTACTGTGAATTCATAAAGTATAATCAAAATGGAATAAAATGCAGGGAAATAACTACTATTTCATTCATTACAAGCAAAGCTATTAAAACAACATGATCAAATTCATCAAATTATTTTTACGTCTGTTCATATGATGTAAGAGAATTAATATGTTTAAAGCGTTTGCTCTATTTATCAAAACGAATCCATCTACACCCGGGACCTGTTTCAGAAAGGAGGTTAAGTGAAAACTCTGAGTATGTTAACCCTGAAATGAGGGAAACTCTGAGTTTTCTGTTTCAGAATGGGAGATATGTTAAACCTGAGAAAGCAGAGTAAGTCAAGCCTGTTTCAGAAAGAGAGGTAACTTATACTCAGAGTCAGTTACCATGGTAACTTACTCTGTGAACCTAACCTGGTCGGGAGCAGGTTTTCTTCGGTAAACCCAGAGTTTCTATCGGTCTCCTCCCCTTTTTTAAAGGGGAAGCGGTGTTTAAACACCTCATTCATTCTTTCAGTAAATTTTTATTAATAAAATTAATATTTTATTAATAAATAAAATATTGCTATTTTTACTGCAGTTTTTTTTTTCAATTTATTTTTTATAAGATGAAGTCTATATAACTCCTTAACTGGCAACTGAAAATACAGTAGTAGATTAGAGTTAAGTTACATAATATAGTTCTAAACAAATTCTACAGAATTAAACTGTGGCATTTACTGGAAATCACTGAAATGTGTTCATCTGTGCAACAGAAGTTGCTGGACCGTCCTCCTGCTGTTCTTCCACACTCTGGGGGCGGAGGAAGAGATAAGAATACCCGTTTATACTTAAATTTAAACTTAGATTATCCACATAAAAATGTACAAAAATCTGAATGAGTAGATTGTTTGATGTATAGCCACATAATATTAACATTACCTCTGTAGGCCTCTCTGTGGCAGCAGAAACTATTTATCCTCATCGTCCTGTGATGAGCATTTGGTCGAGTACACTTTATAACACTATTTAATTTCTGGTGTATTGAGTAGGCATAGTAGAATCTGTTAGGACCAACAAAAAACCCAACCTCAAAGTAAAATAAATGGAAATATAAAAAATAGCCTATCTAAAAAATAACACATATGTAAACCTCTTACATTTTATGAAGGCCCTTGGATCTTCGGGAGTGACTGGCTCTGAAGTCCCTCCAGGAATTCCCTCATCCAGAAATGCTGCTGCACTGCTGGACACTGGATGCTATTTAGTTATTTAATATGTCACATGTTTGTAAAGTCAGGTAGCCTACACCCATGATATGCTCAAGCCTTACCTGATTGAATTATGTTTTTATATTTAATTTTCAGCTGCTGCCATGTTCTTTTAATGCCTGCAGGATTGCTCCACATGAAAATTAAAATTAGGTTGAATAACATAGGCCTACTGTTCTTCGAGTTTCACCTCTGATATTATAACAGTTGGGTAAGTTACTCTAAAATAGTTATCAATGTTATCTTCAACAGTGTAATTAGATTAATGTAATAATTACTATCTTTAGAAAGTATTGGTCTACTTATTACTAATTACTAAATCCCATATCAACCTCAACCACTTGAACAATACAAGGAGAGACAAGAAACTGCACTTTTAATGCTTTCAAATAAACAATATACAATTGCATGAACTATTCTTGAATTGACCAAAGTGTGTAGAGGGAGAAGGTTACATTAAAAATATACCTTTTAAAAATGTATGTTAAATCCACTATTGTTTTATACAGAATTGTTCTCTATAGTCTATGCAGTAGCCTATTTAATGTAATTACATCAGATTTTATTTTAAATTACAGAAGAATTAAGAGTTATCCCTTTAGATTGCTTGGTAATTAATTACACCCAACACTGTATAACAGTAATTCCTCTTTTTGTTTGGCGCTGTTGCCATGGTGACTCGTAATATCTGCGCTCCATTGATAATGGCTTTTTATAGTTGTGGTGCACGCGCTTAACTCAGAGTAGGTCAACTCAGAGTTGATTGAACTAACTCATTTCAGCTGTTCTGTAACCGAAAACTCAGAGTTTCCCATCTCAGGGTAAGTCAACTCAGAGTTCAAGTTTTAACTCAGAGTTGGTTGAACCTCCTTATTGAAACAGGCCCCCGGTCACATAAATGTGTTTTTGCAAAACGGATTTAAATCCGATCTTCAATTCCCGCGCTATATGCAGATTTAATGGAGGGCACGTCACCGAAAGCAACAGATATGAGCTGCATTTTATTGATCATCAGCTAAAATTTCTAAATCAAAGACCGCAATAAGTGAGAGCAGCAACAGCCCTGGAAGATCATTTCATTTCTTTACTTTTAATGATGATGATTGTGTGTTAAGCGTCTGCGACTTACTTTCACTTTGATTTGCGATAGTTTGAACGTTGTCTTGATGAACAGATGCTCAGCTGCTCGGCTGCGGTGATGCGTGTTGCGTCATATCTGGCTATAACATGACATATAGCCTATCACACGCTCTCACACGCTTATTTTTTTAGCATTTTTGGGAGGAGTAAAATTTCCATATGTGGTTTCAACAACCAGATGCATTTACACTTGTCCAGTTTGGTCTGAAATGCGGCCCAGACCTCCTCCTGAAGTGGTTTGAGCGATCGGATTCAAATCCGTCTCGAATGCGTTTCGGAGGGCATTTACACCTGGTCTTTTCACAGAAAACGCATGAAGTGGCCAGGTGTAAACAGCCCCTAAATCATCCACGATCAAAAATCGTGATATCGCATAAGCACAAGTATAAAACGACTGTTATCATGTCTGAAAACAAACACAAGTAACGGAGTTTACAAAACTGTATTGCACGCGTGCTACAGTGGCACATTTATTCATCGCACAGACCAATCTTTGTGTAGATATATGTCGCACTGTACAGCCCTGTACAGGACCCTTTTAAAGGGGCTCTAGGTAACTTTTTAACCTTAACTGAACAGCTTCGGAGTCAGTGGAATGGTTATATTACTTATTTCGGGTTGAATGGTGGTGGTTTCGCACCCCCCTGGTGCCCGAGAGTGGAAAAAACTCACTTGCAACTTTGGGACGCGGGTCGGTGTCAGGAAGTATCGCGTGATATCAGGTCTCGCAATGTAACGAATTGCTTGACGGCACTGCACACGTAATTACACGCCCCCATTCAAGCACCGGCTAGCTAAGCAAAGGGCAACGATAGATTTAGTTATGGCTGAGCCTGTAAAAAGAAGCAGAAAGCTAGGAAATCTTTGTCGGAGGACCAACGAAAGAGGAAACGGGAGACTGACCGAGCAATAAGTCAGACTCGAGTAAAGTTAAATATCGGACCGGCTTTTTCAGAATGGTGAGAACTGAGAGAAACAGAAGCCTGCAAAACGGATGCTGACCTGGCCTTATTGCTGTTGCACTTGTAAGTATCTTTGGAATAAACTGTGTTTAATATTTAAATTTCAAGTAATTGTTACCTCAGGATGTTTGCTATTGTCTGTAAAGTTTTTTTATTATGATCGCTGTCTGTTACGGGCTTACTAGTAACGTTACGCTAGATACTATAACTTTGATGTTAGGCATTGTCATTAGCAAACACGTTTGATTTCTGTAGTTGTGTGGCCGTTCTTCTGTCGGTTTTATTTGTGTAACTTACACTTTTATTTTATGTCACTAAGTCAACGCGTCTGATAATAGGCAATAAACATGTTGCACATATCATGATTGAGCTAGAAAAAACGTTCTGATGTTTTCTTAGACAGGCAAAGGTAACCGTCATTCTACTAGATGAACCTTGCTAATATAACTTTAGACAAATATTAGCCTCCGATATATATATATATATTATGCTCATGCCCACTCTCCCAAAAACAAACAAACACGAAAGCAGTAATTTGCCTCGTTCATATCGTTCGTTCCCGGTAAAAATACTAGTATGCATGACAACACAATAAAATAAAAAAATCGCCATCAGTTGGAAAGAAAATATTGCTTTACTTGCCTCGGTAGACATGGTTTTGAAATAGCCGGTTCCTCTGCTCAGCTGGGTTGACAGCTGATCAGCTGGGTTGCTCGTGGCGAGGGGGGTGGGGTGACAACAGTTCGTTTTCAGTGTATGAAAGCATTTACTACCAGACACTAGGGGGAGCTTCGTAGAGAAAAAACACTCAAGAGTTGCCTGGTGTCCCTTTAATGAGCGTTTGGTGTAGGTCTACTAGGCATAGAGATATCTGAACATCTTTGCCAAGCGCAAACCAGTACAGAAGTAGCCTAATCAATAATTAAAGTGCAAGCTGAGAAACTGAAGTGGATATGGAGAAAAGCTTCTTTATATGCCATTGCCTACATTTTAAACGGATGTCTGCCAATAGGGCTAAAACATTACATATATGGTTATTGTGACAGACTGGGACTCCAGGTTAATAAGATTCTGACTGAGTAGCAAGATATGAATTCAATTGTGATTCTGTGAGAATTCACAGATCCAATTTCTCTTTTTTAATCTTCCCCTTAACATTTAAAGGAATCTACATGTATGTGTGTGTGCTCAAATATGGCTTCTGGAGAGCAAATGAAGGATAAAATATGAATTACTAAACAGGCATTAATGGGCTTTATGCACAGCTGCACTACTTCCTGAACTTCAGCCAGCTCTTTGTTTCCTGTCTGCCATTATTGGACAAACTGATTAATCCAGGTGTGTCTGATTATTGTTACTGAGGTCAGACACACCTGGATTAATCAGTTTGTTCAATAATGGCAGACAGGAAACAAAGAGCTGGCTGAAGTTCAGGAAGTAGTGCAGCTGGGCATAAAGCCCATTAAGCAGTTCCCCATACTTTTAGAGTTACAACTAACAACCACTAGATGGCAGCAGCGTATAAGAGATGAACTGACAGCTAGTAAATCTTTGAACATGGAGTGCTAATGATAATAAATGTAATATGTCAGGCTCAGGGACGTGCACAGGGGGGTTGCTCATATGCCCTTCTCGACTCACGTTGCCCTTCCAAGGGGGGAAAAAAATAAAAATAAAAAGTACAATGGATGCAGAATTTCACGTAGGCCTAGATAAAAAAAAAATCGCAAAGCCTCATTCACTTCCATTCGGGCACCGAAAGTGAAAGTCAGTAGGGGAAGGGCAAACTCTGTTTACGAGGCTGCAGCGCTGCACGACCGGCACCTGAGCCTGCATGAGCGGCCCTAGAAGGAGATTGTCGCGTGAGACGACTCAACGTTGTCGGAAAAGGTGAGTTTGTGATGTATAACAAACGAACGATCATCATAAGGCTTCCAAACTGCGACCATTTTTTGAGAATGTGCAAGTTAAAATTTTATGTGGTCGCATTTGTGCGAGTGCATGTAGGCCTACTACTCAGTTAAATTAACGCATTAATTTTCCTGCATTGAACTTGTTTTAGCGCCCGCCAAAGTGCATTTTTGTTCCGCCAAAGTCTTATTTTTCGGTGAGTAATGTAGAACTGCCGCGCTTGTGACAGCAGGGCGCATGTTTAACTGAAAGAACGAGCAGAGAGAGAGACCCGGTGTTACAATATATTCGGTTCCTGAAATATTTGGTTCCAAAGGGTGGAGCTATCATGAATATTCACGAGACCATAGCGTGGGCGGGGCAATCAATACAAGCGAGTGGAACAGAAATTGTTAGCGTGAGCGCCTCAGATCGCGTTTTGTTCTAAACTACTTCTATAACTGTTCGTTTCTCACGAATGACTGAGATCAAGCTTTTTAAATGTCTATTATTGCATGTTTAAATAAATATATTCTTGTGTTTTTATTCTGTCTCCCAAAGTTGTCTGTAGGGTAAATATTATTAAAATAGCTTTTATATTACGGTATACAATATAGCTTTGAATGTTGCTTTACACTCAACTGAAAATCTTTTTGATACACAACTGTCAAAGGTTATCATAAATGTTAAGCTTCAGCAGTTGTTTTCTCTAGCAATGCTTTTTGAACGTTGGTCAAATTAAGTGATAATTATTTCAATTGTAGCCTATTGATGTATACATAGCAAGGTCCAAGTAAAGAAATGTTATACTTTGTGCAATTTGTCGTTTTAAATGTACCATTCCAAAGGTAAGTGCACTTAATTGTAATGAAAAAGAGACAAAAGTCTAGAAAATTGATTCATTTAATTTGATTTTTATTGATTTTTATTTGGCAATGTAAATTTCAATTTTTCTTACAGATATAATGCATTGGAGTACCAAATTAAGGGCTTTGGCACCTAGGGCAAATAAAAACCTCACTGTATAATATAGTATAAGACCTCAAGTAAAAGTAGTATGTTTTGATCATGAAGAGACTATTAGAGAAATCACTAAGTAAACACCTATGATTGTGAAGTTCTGTGCCCCTCTAAGAAGGACTTTTTTTTTTTTTAGAAACACCATGAGGAACCATTTTTTCAATTCATACAAGGTTTTAAACATTGACAGCCAAAATGACAAATTCAACAAAGATGAGGAGGTTTATTTATTTGAATTGTGGTTGAGACACGTTATTCTTTTAAAACATCACCTGTTGTTAGGGTGATGACCTGATGACCTAGCTAATTGGCCAAAACTGTGTACAATAGTAAATTGCATAGAAATATTGTTCAGAAAAGAAGTTTCTCAGGTGTGGTGGGACATGGACATATAAATAAAAAGTATTGTCATTCATAAGAATTTAATATATATAATTTTTATAATATAAAACAATATACATAAAGTTATCTACCTATCCTACATTTGATCTAAACCGTTTAAATAATGATAAACAAAAACATCTGCCTCAACATATTTCTGTGTAAAATTTATTGAGGTTTTTTAAAGCATTCATTCATTCGAAAACTCGAAATTACTTTTATAGTGAGATGAAGTGTCTTAAAATGACATTTTATTCATATTCATCTGTAAAAATGAAAATGTTAGACAAGAGAAACACATGGGATCAAGGACAAAATTAATACAGCATGGACAAATAAAATATTTAATATATTATTCAAATATTTTATTTATAAATACCTTTCCTTATTTTTTTGGTATACCCATCTACACCAGTGTGTTTTTGTGTACACTTGTTTACAAAAAGATTACATAGAATGATAACATTAATAAACTGATAAGATGTAGGCCTATTTTTTATGATTAATGATTAGTCATTATTATCAATTAATTTGACCACTGTTCTAAAGCATTGCTAGAGAAAACAACTGTTAATGCATCTGAAGCCTAACATTTATGACAACCTTTGATGAAGTAAAGGTTGTGTATCAAAAAGATTTTCAGTTGAGTCAGTATAAAGCAACATTCAAAGCATGCAGCATGCAACTCCAAGTTCTTATGTCGTCTTGAGCTATCAGCCTATAATTTAAAGGCTATTTTAATCAAATGCAGACAACTTTGGGAGACATAATAAAAACACAAGAATATATTTGTAAATATTTATTTAAACAGCAATCAGACACATTTTAAAAAGCTTAACCTCTGTCATTCATGAGAAACGAACATCATGGAATGTCAACAACAACTAATCTGGGAGAAATTTAGAGAAATTTAGGTCTTCCAACGCTTCCTACAGGATCAGGTCTGTAAAAGTTCAGGCAAACTCAGAGTCCTGAAACACATGCTATAAAACGATGAATTATTTATAAAATATATGAGTAGTTTAAGCTTAACTTCGTTCAACCTTATTTTGAAAGAAATAATCCATAAAACAAAATAAAACAGGAGGCGCTCACGCTAACAATTTCTGTTCCACTCGCTTGTATTGATTGCCCCGCCCACGCTATGGTCTCGTGAATATTCATGATAGCTCCACCCTTTGGAACCAAATATTTCAGGAACCGAATATATTGTAACACCGGTCGCGCGCGCACTCACTCTCTCTTCGGAGCCTGGCGAAAGTGTAAATCACCGTCTCCAAACTAAGCGCTGTCTTGCTCTCTCTCCCTCGCACATATTAGTCAAAATAAATGGACACGGTGGTAAAAGATCGGAAGACCAAAAGTTTCATGTGGAGCATTCAGAGATTTTTTTTTCCTGAATTACCGCTGGGTTTGAATTGTGCTAAATAAGTTGCCTTATCTTCTCTGAAAAGCGTTCCGGACATTCAGCTGACATAAAACAACACTTTAATTAAACGAAGAAAACTATGCAGTGATGAAATGTTTTCTGTGTTGACACAAATCTTGGATGTCCATGTCCAGTGCTGGGATAATCACACAGCGCGCATGACACACGCTAATTCGCGAACTAATGACTCCTTTGAACCGATTCATTATAATGAATGGTTAAAACAACTGATCTTTCCAACAGTGAACTCAGGAGACGTTTTTTCAGGTCAGAGCAACTGCCCCTCAAAATTCCTGTGCACGTCCCTGGTCAGGCTCACAAGTTTTACAATTGAAGTGCTATAAAAGTTGTAGAAATGACAAATTCAATGTGGATTGTATTAAACAAATCTTTATTGATATGCAAATAGACAATAGACATCCAGCAAAAGAAAAATGCATTTTGTTTCTTTATATGCAGCCCAATGTTATCCAATGAGTTGTTTGCATTATTTAGGTATTTTATTTTAATTGTATTGCATTTTTGGTAACACTTTACAATAAGGTCTCATTTGTTAATGCATTAACTAACATGAACTAACAGAGAGCTATAGCCTTTATTAATGTTAGTTAATAAAATATTAGTGTTCATGTTAGTTCATAACAGGGTCTTAAAAATGTCTTACATTAACTAAGATTAATAAATGCTGTAGAATATTGTTCATTAATTGTTGGTTCATGTTAACTAATGCTAACAAAATGAAACCTTAGCCCATTATAAAGTGTTACCATTTTTTAATAAAGAAAGTTGGCCATTGGAGTGTAAAATTAATTTTAAAATTGTAATAATCTGGGCTCGTCTGCTATTCTGTAGGCTACATATGCTTTATTAATAAGGTGTGCACAGAATTTGATCTTTTAACATGACTGTCTTAGTACATTAAGCCACGTGACGCCGCGTTTTTCACGTTATAAGCGTTAATGTCCTGTATTGGGGGCTGCTACTATTTGCTTCAGCTTTTCAAACGTAGAAGTATGATAAAGACATGATAAAGACATAATAGGCTATATACATTTTATGTGGATAAAGGCATATTTTGTACATGACTACACATGTCCTTAAAAGGCCTAGAAAATATATAGATTTAACGACATAACATCTCATTATTATGACAAAAGATATTGTTAAAATGACATAACATCTCGTTTTACTTCATAATTGAGTGGATAAAATAATATGTATGTGGCAGCAATACACCACCGTACAAACTGCCTTGAGATCAGGCTGAACTATTAGGCCGACACTTCTGAATACACAATACAAATACAAACACATTAATATGCTGAGACCACCTTAAAACATGTAGAGCAGGAGCGCTTCCCGGATTCACTTATCCTAGTAGAGGTGCTCTTTGGAAAGGGTAGAGTAGATTTTAAACCGAAGAAAAACTCCAAGGCACTCTCCTGGAATGTTAAAAATGCCTTTGTTTTATGGCATAGTCAAAAAAGACTTTTAAAATGACTCCAACGCGTTTCAGCACACTGGCCTTCGTCAGGGAATCAAACAGCTGTGAAGGATTACAGGTGTCTTTATAGTGGAAAAACCCCAATGATCAACTCCTCCCACTAGAAACAAAACTACAATAAAAAAACTACAAACATGGGTGTCTGATACAACATGTCACCATAATAGCATTTAGAAAAAAATATATATAATAAAATTCACATAAACATTGGTGGAAGTAATTAATGTCAAATCTACAAAAGACTTTACAGAAAAAACGTGAAATCTAGCTCATCATTCAAACCCGGATATTTGGTGGCCTGTAATTTAAAAATCCAGAAAACCTCCCTTTGATTGAGTTGGCGCTGTCTATCACCCTTTCTTATCGAAATGGGGATATGATCAATTCCATAGGCTTGTAAAGTTGATGGGTTACTGTTATGCTGCAGGAAATGCTTGGCCATAGGATAGTTAATATTACTCATACGAATGGCATATTTGTGTTCTGCCAATCTATCCTGAAAGCGTCTTTTTGTTCTACCAATGTAAAAGACTTTACACTCTGGGCATTCCAACTTGTAAATAACAAATGTGGTTTTACAGTTTATAAAATGATTCGGCCCCTTCGTGTCTTCCACTTTCTATTCTTTCTATTGCAAGACAAAGAATAGAAAGTGGAAGACACGAAGGGGCCGAAAGAAATCAAGAGCCCAGATACACAAGGAGTCGAACGAGACAAGCGCTGTGATCAACATCTCGGGGAAACCCTTGCCAGAAGACAGCATTAAAGTCCTCTCCAAAGGATTATCCTTTGCCCCTACCTGCTCAGCGAATGAATTTAAGACAAAAATTTACTTGTTCAGATTCTACAGAAATCTACATCTGAAGGCATGGTATAAGAGAAGTCCTACATCCTTGGCAAGTTCTTCGGACACAGGTCAGACTGATTCTCTTGTTTCTAAAACTTTTTTCAAACCCAGGTCTACTTTTTGTCCATTGTTTCAAAATGCAGCTTTAAATACGTTTGAGAAGAAGGTGAATTTTGATATTGAGAATTTGTTTAAAAATAAAAATAAAAGAACACCAGCTCACAGTAACCTGTCTCACAAAGAAAAGACTGCTTTGGAAACACTGTTAAATGATGATGCTATTGTTATTAAAAAAGCAGATAAGGGTGGCGCTATTGTGGTTTGGAGTAAAGATATGTATATAAAAGAAGCTCATCGTCAGCTCTTTAATATTGAATTTTACCAATCTCTAACACATAATCCAACTGAGTCTCTTAAAGAAGATTTAAAAGAGATACTCAGGGAGGCCAAGGAAAAGGGTTGGATTACAAACAATGAAAGTGAGTTTCTATATAATGAAAATCCACGTATGGCGTCATTCTATATGCTTCCTAAGATACATAAATCTGTGGAGAACCCTCCAGGAAGACCTGTTATATCAGGCAATGAGAGTCTTATTGAGCCAATATCAAAATATGTGGATTATTTTATCAAACCTCTTTTGTCCTCACTACCTGCATATCTACAGGATACTACAGATGTTTTGAATAAGATTGAGGAACTGAAAAATATTGATAGAGATATAATTCTAGCCACTATGGATGTTGAGTCACTATATACAACCACTGATCATGAACAGGCTTTGTCAGCACTAAGATTTTTTATGAATGCTCGACCGGAGTCTGAAATGCCTCCTAATGATTTTCTACTTGTTTTGACGCGATGGTCTTTAACCAATAATATATTCATATTTCAAGATAAACTGTTCAAACAGATTAAAGGTTGTGCTATGGGGGCTTGTTATAGCCCCTCTTATGCTGGCCTCTATCTAGGTAAATGGGAAGAAGATTTTGTGTTCAGTAATGATAGGAACCATTTCTTAAGCCACATTGTTTGGTGGGGAAGATATATTGATGATATCTGTCTAGTTTGGTCGGGATCTGAAAATGAACTACAAGCTTTTCACAGGTTTCTGAACAATACGAGTCCAAATATTAAGCTGGATCTTTGTTACAGTAAAGAAAGCATAAACTTCCTAGATCTTTTTATATATAAAGACAGTCAAGGTACCTTACATACATCTTTATATAGAAAACCAACAGACAGAAACACCATCCTCCATGCAAAAAGTTTCCACCCTAAGAGGCTAAAAGAGAATATTCCATTAGGGCAGTTCCAACGAGTGCAACGGATTTGTGACCAGGAAAATGACTTTAAGACCAGATCAGAGGACATGGTGGCACGTTTCCAGGCACGGGGTTATAAAAACGCTACCATTCAGACAGCTTATACAAAAGCTAGAAGTCGGGACAGACCAACTCTATTACAAAAAAGAAGTGGTTCCACACTGAAAAATTATAGAGTGGTTTTTGCTCCAGCATATAGCACAGAGGCAGAAAGAATCAAACAGATAGTTAAGAACAATTGGAGTATCATTCAGAGTGATACAACACTAAGGGAGATTTTTAAGGAACCACCTTTAATCAGTTTCAGGAGATGTCCAACTTTACAAGACAAATTAGTCCATAGTCATCTTCAACCAAATGACCAACAAACTTGGTTGAAAACTAAACCAAAGGGGTCCTACAAATGTCATCACTGTAATCACTGTACTAGTGTTGTCCAGACCAAAACTTTTAAAGATTGTAACTCTCAGAAAGAGTACACTATCAATCATTTTATAAACTGTAAAATCACATTTGTTATTTACAAGTTGGAATGCCCAGAGTGTAAATTCTTTTACATTGGTAGAACAAAAAGACGCTTTCAGGATAGATTGGCAGAACACAAATATGCCATTCGTATGAGTAATATTAACTATCCTATGGCCAAGCATTTCCTGCAGCATAACAGTAACCCATCAACTTTACAAGCCTATGGAATTGATCATATCCCCATTTCGATAAGAAAGGGTGATAGACAGCGCCAACTCAATCAAATAGAGGCTTTCTGGATTTTTAAATTACAGGCCACCAAATATCCGGGTTTGAATGATGAGCTAGATTTCACGGTTTGCAGTGTGCTGAAACGCGTTGGAGTCATTTTAAAAGTCTTTTTTGACTATGCCATAAAATAAAGGCATTTTTAACATTCCAGGAGAGTGCCTTGGAGTTTTTCTTTGGTTTAAAAACATAAATATGCTGTTTAAAGCTCTTCCAGTTGTGGTTCAGGATCAGGGTGGACACACTGGAGTGTAGAAGCTAAAAACTGCAGTGTAATGCCACAAAACACACACACACACACACACACACACACACGCACACACACACCCCTGTAGTGTAAATGTACGACCACTTTCAAAAAATAAAAGCTTTGACATGATCATTTTGTCGTATTTTTGTGTTAATGGAATTAAACTAAAACCATTTTATTTCTATTTATTTGATGTTTTGTTGGGAAAATAAATATTAGACAGATTCTTCTAAAAAAGGCTGAAATATATTTCACTAAAATATTACAGATTAAAACACGAAAGAAAACGTGCTGAGTTTCAGCTCATTGTGGCGCGCTCCAAACATCTATAAAGGAAACAGAGACATTACGTTTGTTTCCGTTATTTTACAAAATCTGAATATCTTTTGTAAATGTATGAATTATGTCTTGCTTTTATCTGTATGAGCATAAATCACGGAGTAAGAGTTTACTCTCTTGGAAGGAATAAATCCAGTGGTCGCGCCGCCGCCTCTGAATAAAATACAGTCAACCAAACATATAAAATGTTACAGCGCTCAATCTGAATAGTCTGTGGCGTTCAGCGTGTCCACCGCCTCACTGCGCTGTTATATGGGAAAGATGATATTTTACATCAATAATGCCAAGTACAAAGCTTAGCCTACATAAAAGGCCTAATAGTTCAGCTTGATTCGCAAATCATGAAACATCTGGATTCGTGCCGAATGAGGAATGTAGGCTTTTTTAATTTAAATTAATTCGTTTGGCATCTTATTTAGTTTTATTTAAATAAAAAACCTGTTCCTCGCCTTGAATATATATATCCCTAGAAGCTGGCATGGCATTAAACAAAGAAAAGAAAAGAGAGATATTATTAGTAGTAGTAGTATTATAGCCTAAATATTATTATTATTATTATAAACTAGGCTACAATAAAAAGTAAAACAAAATAACGTTATTAATCTGTATTTGTTCTAATCAAACCGGTTTCTGAACGTTTATAATACAGAAGAAACGCAGGATCAGAAACATTAAAATAGGACTGGTTCTGCTCGGAGTGAACTGGGGGATTTTATTCATTTATTCATTTTTACACATCGTACATTTAAGTGGCCAATGAATGAACAATATTATTAAAATATTTTAATATGTCTGAAAAGTTCATATCTTTGGCAAAGAATAGACATTAAAATGCAATATCATTTTATGTTAGACTGACATAAGTCACATTTTTGTCATAGTGTCCTTGCAAAAGATCTTTTATATGTTATTTAAATGTCAACGAAATGAATTCACAGTGTAATAATTCCACAATGTGGGAATTAGGGTTTCTAAAATGGGACGGGATATTTGCACTTATAAGTTCACTAAAAATGCTATTTTATGCTACAAGCATGTAAAAACCACTGATAACTGAATCATTAATATTTCATTTCTATTTGAGCTGTTCATTCTATTAATAGACAGCATGACCAGACCATTCAGTCTTTCCTGAGACAGTGTTCACTAAAACATTGACAGGATCATTGAATCAGTGATTTGAACTCAGTAAACTAAATCAGTTCTGTTCATGAATGAATCATCTAGACTGGTTTATTAACGGGTTTCTCCTATTCACGGCAATGAACCGACTCAAATGATTCATTCACGAATCGGACATCATTACAAATGTATATCTATGACTAGAACGACATCGTAAATGTTGATCGATTCCTCACAGAAATTGGCTCCAAGTCTTCAGAAAGCCTAAATATATACATCACTGGACTAGTTTTATTGTCACTTGGTGATTTTTCCATTTCTGCCCTGCGTCGTTTCTGAATAACCCGCGAACACACACACACACACACACACACACACTATAATGAATACCCGTTCTTTATAGCGTTCTTCTTATAAGATTATTTTACAAAGTAAATACCAAAATCATCCAGGAAATTATGGAGTTCTGCTGGACCCTTAGAATCGTCCCAATCCTCCCCTGCTAACACACACACACACACACACACACACACACACACACACACACACACACACACACACACAGACTGACAGACAGACACACACACACACACACACAAACAAACACACACGTTCCTTAAAATACTTACAAATACATTAAGCTCACACACACACACACAGACACACACAGACAGACAGACACACACACACACATGTTGGGTTTACATGTTTTATGGGGACTTTCCATAGAAATAATGATTTTTATACTCTACAAACTCTATAATCAATCCCCTAATCCTAACTGATGAATTTTCACAATGTGAACTGAGTATTTGTATATATTTCATATTGACAGGATTATGTTATTTTTTTAAGTGTCATGTTTATCTCTGGATATAGGCTTAATGTGTGTCATTGTTCTCTACAGGTTGGAGAGGTGTGGTGTGACAGATGAAGGTTGTGCTGCTCTGGCTTCAGCTCTGAGATCAAACCCCTCACACCTGAGAGAACTGTATCTGTCTGATAATAATCTAGGAGACTCAGGAGTGAAGCTGTTCTCTGCTGTACTGGCGAATCCTCACTGTAAACTGGAGACACTGAGGTAAGATCATACGTTACTCTCACATGAAACTGTCACTAGGGGCGTTTCCATTACAGATTTGTGCAAAACTTTTGCGTTTTTTTCCTCTTCTAAGTGTCGACAAAAAGCTGTTGCGAAATGACGGCGTTTCCATTAACCGATGTTATGCGACTAAAACTTAATTTTTTTCCTCTCGCGATCAGTAAAATCATTCCAAAAATCATGTTAACGGACGTTGGTAGGATTATGTATATCCCAGCCACTGCACTGGCCATTATTATTAATGGAAGGAGATGTGTGTGTGTTTCCAAGCATTAATGGTAAGGAACGACCCTTATTATACTTGTGAGCGGCACATATGAGGAGTTTCTGGGTGTTTCTCCCTCAGTTCTGCTTCAAGGTCTTGATTGTGGCATTTATTTGAGGTTTAGAATCCATTATTCCTGTAATTCTTTTGCCTTATATGAATTTAAAAAAGAGCTCTGTCTCGTATTCTGTCCACACACACTGCGTCGTCTACGTCAGGTGACTGTAAATGCGCAAAAACTGTTTCCATTGCAGTTTTGCGAAATATTTCTTTTTTGAATGGCCTGAAAAACCTCCTCATGTGAGCGTAAACACTTTTTTCCATAAATGGGAGTTTTTGCGAAATTGACGTGTTTCCATTGGGCGTATTTTCAATTTGAAGGGTAATGGAAACGCGGCTACTGTGAATTCATAAAGTATAATCAAAATGGAATAAAATGCAGGGAAATAACTACTATTTCATTAATTACAAGCAAAGCTATTAAAACAACATGATCAAATTCATCAAATTATTTTTACGTCTGTTCATATGATGTAAGAGAATTCATATTTGTAAAGCGTTTGCTCTATTTATCAAAACGACTCCATCCACACCTGGTCACATAAATGTGTTTTTGCAAAACGGATTTAAATCCGATCTTCAATTCCCGCGCTATATGCAGATTTAATGGAGGGCACGTCACCGAAAGCAACAGATATGAGCTGCATTTTATTGATCATCAGCAAAAATTTCTGAATCAAAGACTGCAATAAGAGAGAGCAGCAACAGCCCTGGAAGATCATTTCATTTCTTTACTTTTAATGATGATGATTGTGTGTTAAGCGTCTGCGACTTACTTTCACTTTGATTTGCGATAGTTTGAACGTTGTCTTGATGAACAGATGCTCAGCTGCTCGTCTGCGGTGATGCGTGTTGCAGTAGCGGCGTCATATCTGGCTATAACATGACATATAGCCTATCACACGCTCTCACACGCTTATTTTTTAGCATTTTTGGGAGGAGTAAAATTTCCATATGTGGTTTCAACAACCAGATTTACTGTTTGCACTACTGTTTGTAAACTGTATTACTCTGCCTTGTCTTTTATGTGTAACTTTATGTCGTCTGCACCTTGACGCTTTATCTTGGCCAGGTCGCCGTTTTTAATGAGAATGAGTCCTCTATGTGCCTACCTGGTTATATAAAGGTTAAATAAAAAAAAATAAAAAGATGCATTTCCACTTGTCCAGTTTGGTCTGAAATGCGGCCCAGACCTCCTCCTGAAGTGGTTTGAGCGATCGGATTCAAATCCGTCTCGAATGCGTTTCGGAGGGCATTTACACCTGGTCTTTTCACAGAAAACGCATGAAGTGGCCAGGTGTAAACATATGGAGATAGAATTGTGTCTTTATTACATGCGAGTAAATAAATTATCTGAGAGAAAAAAAAAAGTTTGAGAGAAAAAGTTATCACACTGATAGCAAAAAAGCATTTCATGAGAGAAAAAATAATATTTGAGAGAAAAAGTTTTCATACCAATAGCAAAAAATTATAATATTTGAGACTAAAAAAAGTTTTGAGAGGAAGTATTTTCTCATAGAACATAAAAAATATAAATTTAAATTTTTTTTAATTATTTCTGAGAAAAAAAATCTCTCTCAAAATACTTTGAAAAAAACTCTCAAATATATATTTTTTGCTATCAGTGTGAAAATATTTTCTCAAAAAAAAAAGTGTTTCTCTCAAAACGCTTTTCTTTGCTCTCGATGCAATTTCTTGCTCTCGCGTCAGGATTTTGCTTTAGCTGTGAAAATTGTGTCATGGGCGGGGCCACGTTCCCATTGGCCAGTCGGGTGAGCATCGTCTTGTCTTGGGAGTCGAACTGAATCATTACACCATTGTTCGGTTCACCAGCATAGATGCCGCCTCTGCCTTAGTTGAGCACGGACACTCCAATGTTTGAGTGCGATTTGCCGGGGGGGGATTTCCCCCTTTCAGGTCCATGTATCCCTGCCTCTGCTTAATTATTTCAGGGTATCCGCGGGGTCTTGAAAAGTATTAAAAGGTGATAAATCAATTTTGGGAAAATTAAGACCCTTAAAAAGTATTAAAAAGTCTTATCACGGCTTTATAAAGTCTTAAATTTTGAAAGTATTTTTTCTGAATTAGCTGTCCAACAGTTTGAATCCCAAAAACATGTAAAAGTGTGTGAATTTAGTCATTTAAAAAAAAAAAAACGAACAAGTACATAAAAAAACTAGGCTATTGTGTGTGCGTTCGTAAATTGCCTCTGAGAGCACCAGAGCGGGTGCCCGACGTCCCGGGGCTATTGTGTTTTCCAGTCGGGCTACCAAAATGCATAACCAGCCTGCCCGACGGGCTATCTGAAATAGTGTTCGCTTCAGTCAGATTCAGCGCGTTCTTCATCTTCAATCCGAAGCGGCGCCGAGCACGTCAGAAACAGAGAGGACAGGGTGTGTGTGTGTGTTCATCTGAGTCTCATTGGTCTGCGGTGCTCGTCAATGTCAGAATGACCAATCAAATCAAAGTAGGCGGGCTTTATGTTCACAAGAAGCTGCTGAGCGCGAATTTGAGCAGAGCGACTCGACGCTTCAGTTTACGGTCAAGTGCGAGATAAGATGTAAGTAGCTAAACTAAACATTTCATATTTGACAGCTTTTTTAGGTCATAAATGTGAAACAAATGACAAAAATAATCAGGCAAATGAATATACTTTTGTCGAATTTCGCCATTTTGAACTGAAAATCGGCCTATGTAATGTGACTAATAATTAGTTTACTGTCATTGTGAGGGGACATTAGCATTAACAAAGCCGTTTTCATCATAGGCACAATATTAATAATGAATGTGTACATGTTGAGAATTAATATACAATTTGTAGCCTTCAGTAAATTAAAAAAGTTCAGCTTTAGGTAGGGAGAAGAGATGGTAAGATGAGGAGACTGAGAGAAAAAGAAAGAGTGATGGATAAGAAGTGAGAGCAGGTATCATCTGCTGCCTGCTGACGTGGTTTTAAAGCTATTTCTTATCCTTTTTTGGCCTTCAAACGTCTTGAAATGGACATATCCGAGAATAAAAAATTTAAACCCCCTAATAACCTTAAATGTAGGACCTCTTTGATTATAAAGCCCTGTCTACGGCCCTGTATTAGGAATAAGATCAATAATGAATGTGTACATATTGTGAATGAATTCAATAAACTTAGTTAGGCTACCTAGCTTTCCTAGTAGCTTTCAGTAAATTAATGCATCTGAGAACATGATTCATAAATCAGTTGACCCTTTGTTTACTCTTTTCACTGACAGACAAAAATTAAAAGCCTATATCAGTCAAAGCTCAGCTTTAGGAGGAGAAGAGATTGAGCAAGAGAAAAACAAAGAGAATAGGAGTGTGATGCTGATGAGGAGAGAAAAATAATCAGCTGCCCACTTACATGGTTTTAAAGCTATTGTTATCCAATTTTTTTGGCCTTCAAAACATCTTAAAATGCACATATGTAGATCAGAGAAATCAAAATAATTTTCTCAGGGGTGCCCCCGAACCCCCCTAACTAGCATATCTCACATTCGGGACCTCAGTGATGAAAAAACCCTGCCATCTGCATGTTAATGAAACAAATTAATAGTGAGCATTAAACCCTAAACTAAAGAGTTACTTTTTTTTTCTTTTTTTTATCATACCCTCATTGGGGGCTGAGCCACAGACACAGACTGATTCATGTCCCATACTGGTCACACACCTTTCAGTTCAGTTAGAATCAGATGCATATTTGTTGATATTTGTGTTTTGAAAAAATTTTTGATTCATTGTGTTGACTCCTAACCAATATTCTACATTAAAAATGTAGTCTTTTTATATGGGCTAGCAAAATTCATTTCGGGCTACCAAAATCTGGAGAGTGCCTGCCCGAAGGGCTACCAGCGATTTTGAAATTTTGCGAGCCCTGCAATGTACGCTCTGGCGGTCCCAGTGCGTATTACGTAGTGCGTATAGTCTTTATCACAAACTAAAACTGTTAAGTTAAAAGTATCACTGATGTAAATGGTTACAGCTTGAAGTGGCGGTGAGGTATTAAAAAATATTGAGAAGGTCTTGAAAAAGTCTTGAAAAGGTATTAAAATTAACTTCAAGATTCCTGCATATACCCTGTATTTATAAATTTATAAATTTAAATTAAGATATAAAGATAAAGATTTATCCCCCCCTCAAAGTGATCAGTGCCACTACACTAGTGGCGAGACGGATCACAAAACTTATCACGGATCCGTGGTTTGATTAAAGTCAATTTTATTTAAAAATGCGCTACTTTGGCTGGCTCTGATGATATAGCTGCCGCAGCCTCTCTGTAATCACCACTCTACAGACTTGCTCAATGTCCCACCCACGGCGCTATCTGATTGGTTACACCTCACGAGTAATAGCCTATCAACACTTGTGTGTCGAAAGGAAGGCTGCCTTCAGCATATTATTGAAGCGGGAATAAACATCACAATCTGATTATGTTTCTATGATGTCAAGCAGAGTTAGTGTCCCAGTCACACCACTGAGAATGGCCGAAGTTACACATACGGTGTTTCACTCAGTTGAAGCTAAAGCAAAGGTTTTTTGATTACTCACTAACTCTTGAGCGTATGGCGCGAGTGATTTCAATTCAATGTAAAGATGCGTTTACGCGCGTCTAGAGGTCCTGCGGCGCGTCCAGTTCGCGCGAATGAGGCGAATTGACTAACACGAGATAATGCATCTGTCTTTTCTATCATTTCACTGTAGCTCAGCATCGCGATTTAAAGTTAACGTTATTATTACTTTAACAGCAGCAGTAAAACTGGGCCATTTAATTTTGCCATTCATAAATAAGTGTTTTGACATCTAGCCGAGTGGCAATCCATGGTACTGGGAGGGGGATTTAATTCTTGCATGTTTTTTCGTTGTGCATGAACACAGTTCATATGTGTGGGGAAAGATAAGCTATTAGAGTAAAAATATTACGTTAGGCTACTTCATGAGTTAATAAGAAAAAATTATTTACAATTCCTGCAAATGCAGTGATGAAGTTCATGTTCTCATGATTTATTTTTATGAATAAAAATGTTTCAAAACAACAAATGTTTCCCCTCTGTTTTTTTTCACAAATCGCACCCAAGATGATGACACACACAACTCGATGGATAGCTGGCTGAGCAAGTTCAGCATCACGGAAGATTAAACATTAAAAAATAGCACTCATATTCATGAATGAATGTGTATTATATTATTAGCTTGGGTTGCTAATGTAAGAGTTAGTCCTAGACCTGCAATTTACCTCGTCAGCTCTAGACCTCGGCTAGATAAAAAAATATTTAGAATAAGCTGTGTAGCTGAGTTTGCAAGCTACACATGTAGTGTAGCTAAACGTGTAGTGCAACAACCATACAAAGACTATTTTAAACAAAACTAAGTGGGACACTTTCAAACAGTATATCAATAACTGTCTAACGTCAGCTAGCTATGGGTTGCCACCTTCCATGCATACTAACGTTAGTTGAAAGTTGTACAGGAGGTTGATGAACAAGCAGTTACTCTTCAGGTGCTTTGAGGCTAGCAAGTACAAATGTAGAAACTAGCTCACTACTCACTAAATAAGGAGTGAAACTATCTAAATCAAAACATTAAGTTGGCATTTGATTTAAAAATAGTATAAACCAGGTGAGTTTGCAAGTTTACCTAGCATGATGGCTAATTAGCAATTAGCAAGCTAAATAATATAATACACATTCATTCATGAATATGAGTGCTATTTTTAATGTTTAATCTTCAGTGATGCTGAACTTGCTCAGCCAGCTATCCATCG
Source organism: Squalius cephalus (assembly GCA_022829025.1). Taxonomy (NCBI): domain Eukaryota; kingdom Metazoa; phylum Chordata; class Actinopteri; order Cypriniformes; family Leuciscidae; genus Squalius; species Squalius cephalus. Next base: position 32,184,696 of record CM040812.1, on the reverse strand, counting down.
AGTTGTGTGTGTCATCATCTTACCCAAACATTGGAGTGTCCGTGCTCAACTAAGGCAGAGCCGGCATCTATGCTGGCGAACCGAACAATGGTGTAATGATTCAGTTCGACTCCCTAGACAAGACGATGCTCACCCGACTGGCCAATGGGAACGTGGCCCCGCCCATGACACAATTTTCACAGCAAAAGCAAAATCCTGACACGAGAGCAAGAAATTGCATCGAGAGCAAAGAAAAGCATTTTGAGAGAAACACTTTTTTTTTAGAGAAAATATTTTCACACTGATAGCAAAAAATATATATTTGAGTGTTTTTTTCAAAGTATTTTGAAAGAGATTTTTTTTTCTCAGAAATAATTAAAAAAAAATTAAAATTTATATTTTTTATGTTCTATGAGAAAATACTTTCTCTCAAAACTTTTTTTAGTCTCAAATATTATTATTTTTTGCTATTGGTATGAAAACTTTTTCTCTCAAATATAATTTTTTCTCTCATGAAATGCTTTTTTGCTATCAGTGTGATAACTTTTTCTCTCAAACTTTTTTTTTTTCTCTCAGATAATTTATTTACTTGCATGTAATAAAGACACAATTCTATCTCCATATAAACAGCCCCTAAATCATCCACGATCAAAAATCGTGATATCGCATAAGCACAAGTATAAAACGACTGTTATCATGTCTGAAAACAAACACAAGTAACGGAGTTTACAAAACTGTATCGCACGCGTGCTACAGTGGTACATTTATTCATCGCACAGACCAATCTTTGTGTAGATATATGTCGCACTGTACAGCCCTGTACAGGACCCTTTTAATGAGCGTTTGGTGTAGGTCTACTAGGCATAGAGATATCTGAACATCTTTGCCAAGCACAAACCAGTACAGAAGTAGCCTAATCAATAATTAAAGTGCAAGCTGAGAAACTGAAGTGGATATGGAGAAAAGCTTCTTTATATGCCATTGCCTACATTTTAAACGGATGTCTGCCAATAGGCCTAAAACATTACATATATGGTTATTGTGACAGAGACTGGGACTCCAGGTTAATAAGATTCTGACTGAGTAGCAAGATATGAATTCAATTGTGATTCTGTGAGAATTCACAGATTCAGTTTCTCTTTTTTAATCTTCCCCTTAACATTTAAAGGAATCTACATGTATGTGTGTGTGCTCAAATATGGCTTCTGGAGAGCAAATGAAGGATAAAATATGAATTACTAAACAGACATTAATTAAGCAGTTCCTCATACTTTTAGAGTTACAACTAAAACCACTAGATGGCAGCAGCGTATAAGAGATGAACTGACAGCTAGTAAATCTTTGAACATGGAGTGCTAATGATAATAAATGTAATATGTCAGGCTCACAATTTTTACAATTGAAGTGCTATAAAAGTTGTAGAAATGACAGATTCAATGTGCATTGTATTAAAAAAATCTTTATTGATATGCAACTAGACAATAGACATCCAGCAAAAGAAAAATGGCAAGTGATGTATGCCCTCAAATCTGTAGATGTGCATGGATTTGTCCTGAATCCCGTCAAGAACTTGGGAGCAACTAGAGTATACACACCTTCTGTATAGTGTAACGTGTCATAACGTAATTGTGTGTAGGACAGTGAGTGAGTGAGAAAACGTGTGTGTGTGTGTGTGCTTTGAAACGAACTCTGGAGCGGTTCGTTTGTGGTGAGAACGTGATCCGACCTTGAACAGAACCAACTGCCAAAGAACGGCGCATTTTTGGACTAAACCAGTTGCCGTAGTCAGCTGCGCTGTGATTATGGGATGAGGAGAAATGTTTGTTGATTGACAGTTTGCATTTTAAGCATGGCAGCTCGCGGACAAACTTGAAGTTGTGAGGAGGTGCAGAGCCTGATAGAAATCATTAACAGCCGCATCCTCGCTTCATTCTCAGATATTCTTGTTTGTCTAAAGTGGTGTAGACAAACTATATAATAAAATATGACCAAGGATACAATCAGCCCACGCAGTCGTCTCTCCATAGTAAACAGCGGCGTGTTGTCTGCCGTTTTTTCGCGCACGTTAATTCTGACCAAATGAAGTGCAGTTATGGAAATGCGTTCAAGACACATCTGGCCAACGAGTGATGTGGATGTAGTCACGTGACTGCGTTTTGGTTCGTTTTATCAACTCATAAACTGATTCGGACCAGAGCGATCAGTCTGGTGTGAAAAGGAACCAAAACGCCGGAAAAATGCTACAAAGCATCATTTTTCACCCTTGGTCCGGACCAAATGAACTGAACTACAGATGTGAAAGCACCCTTAGAATCGTCCCAATCCTCCCCTGCTAACACACACACAGACACACACACACACACACACACACGCACACACACACACACACACACACACGTTGGGTTTACATGTTTTATGGGGACTTTCCATAGAAATAATGATTTTTATACTCTACAAACTCTATAATCAATCCCCTAATCCTAACTGATGAATTTTCACAATGTGAACTAATGAGTATTTGTATATATTTCATATTGACAGGATTATGTTATTTTTTTAAGTGTCATGTTTATCTCTGGATATAGGCTTAATGTGTGTCATTTTTCTCTACAGGTTGGAGAGGTGTGGTGTGACAGATGAAGGTTGTGTTGCTCTGGCTTCAGCTCTGAGATCAAACCCCTCACACCTGAGATATCTGGATCTGTCTGAGAATAAACTAGGAGACTCAGGAGTGAAGCTGTTCTCTGCTGTACTGGCGAATCCTCACTGTAAACTGGAGACACTGTGGTAAGATCATACGTTACTCTCACATGAAACTGTCACTAGGGGCGTTTCCATTACAGATTTGCGCAAAACTTTTGCGTTTTTTTCTTTTTCTAAATGTCGACAAAAAGCTGTTGCGAAATGACGGCGTTTCCATTAACCGATGTTATGCGACTAAAACTTCATTTTTTCCTCTCGCGATCAGTAAAATCATTCCAAAAATCATGTTAACGGACGTTGGTAGGATTATGTATATCCCAGCCACTGCACTGGCCATTATTATTAATGGAAGGAGATGTGTGTGTGTTTCCAAGCATTAATGGTAAGGAACGACCCTTATTATACTTGTGAGCGGCACATATGAGGAGTTTCTGGGTGTTTCTTCCTCAATTCTGCTTCAAGGTCTTGATTGTGGCATTTATTTGAGGTTTAGAGTCCATTATTCCTGTAATTCTTTTGCCTTATATGAATTTAATAAAGAACTCTGTCTCATCTTCTGTCCAAACACACTGCGTCGTCTACGTCAGGTGACTGTAAATGCGCAAAAACTGTTTCCATTGCAGTTTTGCAAAATATTTTTTTTTTTAATGGCCTGAAAAACCTCATCATGTGAGCGTAAACACTTTTTTTCCATAAATGGGAGTTTTTGCGAAATTGACGTGTTTCCATTGGGCGCATTTTCAATTTGAAGGGTAATGGAAACGCGGCTACTGTGAATTCATAAAGTATAATCAAAATGGAATAAAATCCAGGGAAATAACTACTATTTCATTAATTACAAGCAAAGCTATTAAAACAACATGATCAAAAATTATTTTTACGTCTGTTCATATTATGTAAGAGAATTCATATTTGTAAAGCGTTTGCTCTATTTATCAAAACGACTCCATCTACACCTGGTCACATAAATGTGTTTTTGCAAAACGGATTTAAATCCGATCTTCAATTCTATATATGCAGATTTAATGGAGGGCACGTCACTGAAAGCAACAGATATGAGCTGCATTTTATTGATCATCAGCTAAAATTTCTAAATCAAAGACCGCAATAAGAGAGAGCAGCAACAGCCCTGGAAGATCATTTCATTTCTGTACTTTTAATGATGATGATTGTGTGTTAAGCGTCTGCGACTTACTTTCACTTTGATTTGCGATAGTTTGAACGTTGTCTTGATGAACAGATGCTCAGCTGCTCGTCTGCGGTGATGCGTGTTGCAGTAGCGGCGTCATATCTGGCTATAGCATGACATATAGCCTATCACACGCTCTCACACGCTTATTTTTTAGCATTTTTGGGAGGAGTAAAATTTCCATATGTGGTTTCAACAACCAGATGCATTTACACTTGTCCAGTTTGGTCTGAAATGCGGCCCAGGGCCTGGTTGCATAAAGCACCTTAAGTGTAATTTTCCCTTAAGTTCGCCCTTATGTTTCCCTTAAACCTTAGGGTGTTGCAGGAAAAAACCCTTAAGTGTTACTTAAGTGTTACTTAAGGGTTTCTTTAAGTGAAACGTCATATACACTTAGAATTTCCCTTAAATGCTGTTTTTTCACTTAAATAATCCCTTAAAAAGCGTTAAGTGTTGCATAAAACCCCTTAACAGTCATTTCCCTAAGTATAACTTAAGGTTTGGAAATCGTAAACTTAAGAGAAACGCGGACAAAAATAAGACGACATGGCTGAATTTATGGAACCAGCTGAGATCATTATGTGCCAAGAATATTTTTTAGGGATAGGGAGAACCCTTTGGACCATTTTAGCGATGAAAAATTGTTGCAAGAATACCGATTTGATCGACGCACAATATTTGCGCTTGCTAACAAACCAGAGAGCTACCTTGACCATACACACATCGCAACCACTCTTTACCTGCGGTGTTACAACTGCTTATAGCACTGCGTTTTTTTGCAACTGGGAGTTTTCAGTAGTGGGATATGTTTTACACGTGCATAAATCGGCTACCATTCAATAAATGTAGGCTACAATTAGTGTGTATCGGATTTTCAGGTGATATTCTCAATTCATTCAGTTAACGGACGCTCTGTGGTAAAGTGTTCAGACTGCAGACTTATAGCAACGATTATATTTAATTGTACAGTACAGTCATAACATAACGTACAGACATTATCTTAATTCCATAATGTCCTTAAACATAACAATATTGCTGGCCATAAACTGAGAAAGTGCGCGTCCGGTGTGCGATACCTCGAGTTGTCCTAGACGCGACGCGGCGTGTTAGTGTTTTGCGTATCTATGGCAACAACAGACTTTTATAAAGTGAATCCAGGATCGCTGTCGTGAAACACTTAAATGTTTCCCTTACCTAAGAGAACCGTTTAAGAGATTATATGCAACACCCTTAAGTTATTCTCTTAGGTAAGGGGAAATCGCCCCTTAAGTATCATACTTAAGGGAAAAACTTAAGGTGCTTTATGCAACCGGGCACAGACCTCCTCCTGAAGTGGTTTGAATGATCGGATTCAAATCCGTCTCGAATGCGTTTCGGAGGGCATTTACACCTGGTCTTTTCACAGAAAACGCATGAAGTGGCCAGGTGTAAACAGCCCCTAAATCGTCCACGATCAAAAATCGTGATATCGCGTAAGCACAAGTATAAAACGACTGTTATCATGTCTGAAAACAAACACAAGTAACAGAGTAAACTGTATCGCACGCGTGCTACAGTGGTACATTTATTCATCGCACAGACCAATCTTTGTGTAGATATATGTCGCACTGTACAGCCCTGTACAGGACCCTTTTAATGAGCGTTTGGTGTAGGTCTACTAGGCATAGAGATATCTGAACATCTTTGCCAAGCGCAAACCAGTACAGAAGTAGCCTAATCAATAATTAAAGTGCAAGCTGAGAAACTGAAGTGGATATGGAGAAAAGCTTCTTTATATGCCATTGCCTACATTTTAAACGGATGTCTGCCAATAGGCCTAAAACATTACATATATGGTTATTGTGACAGAGACTGGGACTCCAGGTTAATAAGATTCTGACTGAGTAGCAAGATATGAATTCAATTGTGATTCTGTGAGAATTCACAGATTCAGTTTCTCTTTTTTAATCTACCCCTTAACATTTAAAGGAATCTACATGTATGTGTGTGTGCTCAAATATGGCTTCTGGAGAGCAAATGAAGGATAAAATATTAATCACTAAACAGACATTAAAGGTATAGCGGAGGTTTTTCTTTTTCCGGGTGGATCATCAAGACTATTGGTCCTCCTAAGTGTCAATCATTCTGGTGATATCTGGTTTACGTAAGGCCGTCGTACGTGCTCGTGCACACAATTCATACGATGGAGTGCGCTCAAAACACAGGTTGGGCTTCCCACTGATGTCTCAGTCGCTAAGTTTCTTGACAGGTAAAGATTGGCATGCTATTTGGAGAAATCCATTTAAAATCACTGCTAGTAAAAGTTAATGTAAGCTATGATTAGCTCGTGCATGCTCTCTCGGGCACACGTTTAAAAAGGCGTTCCCTCACAGGAGCAGGTAGAGTGTTGCGCATGTGCATTTTTTCAAAAAGTGGAGAGGGTTCTTTTCTAAAATTCGGGAAAATCCTCCGCTATACCTTTAATTAAGCAGTTCCCCATACTTTTAGAGTTACAACTAACAACCACTAGATGGCAGCAGCGTATAAGAGATGAACTGACAGCTAGTAAATCTTTGAACATGGAGTGCTAATGATAATAAATGTAATATGTCATGCTCACAAAATTGAAGTGCTGTAAAGGTTGTAGAAATGACAAATTCAATGTGCATTGTATTAAACAAATCTTTATTGATATGCAAATAGATGACAGACATCCAGCAAAAGAAAAATGGCAAGTGATGTATGCCCTCAAATCTGTAGATGTGCATGGATTTGTCCTGAATCCCTTCAAGAACTCGGTAGCAACTAGAGTATACACACCTTCTGTATAGTGTAACGTGTCATAACGTAATTGTGTGTAGGACAGTGAGTGAGTGAGAAAACGTGTGTGTGTGTGTGTGTGTGTGTGTGTGTGTGTGTGTGATCATCTTTATCTTTAGCGTGCGCAGCTCAAACAGCAATGTGCATTTATAGCTATAATTGGGACTGTCATATACATGCCATTATAATGAGAACACTATTGTAATAAAATGTTGTGAATTCTCTGGGTTTAGTTGCCGTGTTTCAGCGCGTTGTTGTAGAAATAGCGCGTCCAGAACAGCGATTACACGTTCTGACCAGCACAGTCAAGCTCACTTGTGCATTCACGTCACTTTGTGCAGATATATGATGAGTCGTAATATTAAGTTTATGAAATATAAATATCTGATTAATCTCACATAGGATGCGTTTCGTTGATTTAAACCTGCTAGAAAAGTTATTCAGTTTCCCGGTGCTCGTTCTCTTCAGATCAAGCAGCAATGCAAAACATTAAAATCTATGATTGGGACTGTCATATTATTATAATTGTATACAATATTGTAATAAAAAATTGTCAATTCTTTGGTTTAGTTGCATTCTTCAGCAACCGTTGAGTTGATTAACCTTCTAGCAAAGTGGTTCAGTTTATCGCTCGTTCTCTTCCGCTTCAGCGCGCGCAGCTCAAACAGCAGCGATGTCCTCTGTAAGCCTGTTATTAAAGAGGTGTACTATTACTGTACTAGTAAAATTGTTTACTTTTTTAGCAAAATCATTGATGCGTTATTAATAACTAGCATTTTTTTGTTCTCGTATTATTTTCATCAACAATATGGTTTGATTAAAATAATGTCCTTGTCCGTGCGGAGGCGAGTCCAGTTTATTTCTCCATGGCACATGCATTTTGTTTCTTTATATGCAGCCCAATGTTATCCAGTGAGTTGTTTGCATTATTTAGGTATTTTATTTTAATTTTGTTTAATTTTTGGTAACACTTTACAATAAGGTCTCATTTGTTAATGCATTAACTAACATGAACTAACAGAGAGCAATAGCCTTTATTAATGTTAGTTAATAAAATATTAGTGTTCATGTTAGTTCACAGTGCATGTTAACAGATACAACTTTGGATCTTAAAAATGTCTTATAAAATGTTGAGCTTAACATTAACTAAGATTAATAAATGCTGTAGAATATTGTTCATTAATTGTTGGTTCATGTTAACTAATGCTAACAAAATGAAACCTTAGCCCATTATAAAGTGTTACCATTTTTTAACCCCCTGAGGTCGGCTATCGCGCCGGCGCGATAGGCTCGTTTTTTTTCGTATGAGTGCAAAAAAATAATAAAAAAAAAATATTAATTTTTATCTTATATGCTTGTGTTATACATCAATCGATCCTGTTTAGTGTGTATTTTTTTTGTGTATGCTCATAATAAAAACAAAGTGTTGTGCTTTTCGCCAAATAAAGAAAAATAAACATGATGCGAGTTCTGCTATACTCTCCGTCAGTGAAGTCAATTCTGAAACGCGTCCGAAAATGAACTGTAACTCAGCGAATACTCAGTCAAACAGGCATACAGTCACACAGGCATGAAGCTTGAATTATCTTCTTTCAAATGAAGTAATTTTTATAAAAAACAAATTTTCACAGTTTATATAATATGTATGTAAAGAGAGAGATGTCAGTCGTTCTCATCTCAGCTAATTAAGTTTTAATGTGACTCCGCCTACGGAGACCGCGCTATTCAAACGCAAATGTGAGGCGATCCATACAAACCTGTGAAACGCCCACATCCTCTGGATAAGGCCGGTGAAACACTGGATGCGTGGCGTAAGCGTCTCAGCTGCGTGGCGTGTCCGTTTTTATTTCGGCTCCCATCCATGTTAACAGTTTAGAGTTTGCACACTGCCTGTGTGAGACGCGCGTCTCAGGCGCGGCACGAGCCGCGTGGAAAACGCGTGCATTCTAGAAATAGAACCGACGCCTATTTTTCACGCGACACGCAAGCGTCTTGGAAGCGTTTCCATGCAAAATTGAATAGGAAAATCTGTTTATTTGTCATTTTGACACGAATACATATTAATAAATGTCCTTTTGATGTTTAAAAGTGTCTAGGTTTTGACATAAATGCAAATATAAATGTAATTTTACAAAATATGATCGATTTTCAAATACTGCTGTATTGAATGAACAGCTTTTAGCAAACTCTATTGCTATACTGAGATGAGGAATATATACTGTATGTGTTTTGTCAAAAATAAAGTCAACTAACTAATGAATCCTTTACTTTGAAATACGTATGATAAAATGTATACTTTAGTTTTGAAAGACGTTGACTAGTTTTGAAAAGATTATAAAGTATGTATGTGCATGCATATATATATGTGTGTGTGTATATATGAAGAGTTCAGATGCAAAAGCCTCTAAATGCCATCTGAAATTTTCTCCTAGAATGATCATTTTTATGAAGCTTGTATATTTAAGTTAGCTATAGGTGACACGTCACCTGAATGAATGGCTCATTAAGTATGCAGGGACGTAGTCTCACCAGGTGTGAACTACTACATATGCATGATGCTGTTGGAGCGTTTACGCCCCATCCGCATATTGGCTTTCCAAACTAAAAGTGTTTCACAAAACTAAAATCAATGAATCGTTTTTTTGTGGATGATTAGGCAGGATGATTTTCATATCATTTTGAAGAAAAAACCCTAGGCGATGAAATCCATTAGTCAAAAGTCTTATTGCCACATATTTAGTATGTGTTTTGTGGCCTTATTTCAGAAACTTTAGTTTTTAGTTTTTTCAATAACCATGCATAAACATTATTCTCTCAAAAATGCAGACATGTACATTCTTGTTGCTCACATATTATGGTAGCCCTGTTTGTGCTAAATAGTGTGTAATTTTTTTTTGCCATTAATATGTTTATAAGCAACTGAAAAAAGCACAAATGTCAGGGCATGTCAGAACATCTCAAGGACCCCAAAAACACCCCAGACCCCAGAGGGTTAATAAAGAAAGTTGGCCATAGGAGTGTAAAATTAATTTTAAAAGTTAAAGGAGAACTCCGGTCAATTTTAACATTGAGCTCATTTTTGTGTACATTTGGAGTGCTGTCAGTACAGAGAACAACGACAAAAATCAGTGTTGCCTACACCGTGTTATCCTCTTTTTAAAATTTGCACCCTGTTGACTTCAATGGGGCAAGTTTTAAACCAGCTTTTAGCCTCTTAACATCCTTGATGTGTCATTACAAGTGCACAGGTCATCCTGTTTTCGGTCGAAGTCCAAAGTAATCGATTGTCGAGTTCACGCGCATAGGTTTAGTTACCTATGATCACGCGCGTGAACTCGACAATCAATTACTTTGGACTTCGACCGAAAACAGGAAGAAAATACAGGTATGTGCGCTGGCTGAAATAACATCATTTTTATTAAAATCTTTCACATCTACTGCAGTCAGACTCACTCGTGTTCACTCTGAAGGAACCACTCACATGACCTGTGCACTTGTAATGACACATCAAGGATGTTAAGAGGCTAAAAGCTGGTTTAAAACTTGCCCCATTGAAGTCAACAGGGTGCAAATTTTAAAAAGAGGATAACACGGTGTAGGCAACACCGATTTTTGTCGTTGTTCTCTGAGCTCATTTATTTGTAAATTTGGAGTGCTGTCAGTACAATGTTAAAATTGACCGGAGTTCTCCTTTAAGGAATCTTTCCTGTAGCTCAAACAGTAGAGTGTTGAAAACACACACACACACACACACACACACACACTACAGTAGAGTGTTGGCGCTTGCAACGCCAAGGCCATGATTTCGATTCCCAGGGAAAGCAAGAACTGATAGGAATGTAAATGTGTATCTTGAAATGCAATGTAAGTCGCTTTGGATAAAAGTGTAAATGTAAATAATGTACACTGGTTCAAACTAGGCTACTGTATTGTATATGTCTGATTTATGTTGAAGTGTTTGGGACATGCATCAACCATCCATCTTTATTGTCAGTGTCCTGAAGGGACGTAGATGTGTGATCTACACAACCGGTTTATGTGACATTTGTATAAGAAAATGATTATCATATGCATTTATAGTGAATGTATATAAACATTTCTACTGTTAAAGGGAAAATACAGATTGTGTTGAATGATCTGGTAGGACTTTCACTGTCCGCTGTAAAACCCTCCAGTTTCCCTGACAGATGACACACACACACACACACACACACACACACACACACACACACACACACACTATAATGAATACCCGTTCTTTATAGCGTTCTTCCTATAAGATTATTTTACAAAGAAAATACCAAAATCATCCAGGAAATTATGGAGTTCTGCTGGACCCTTAGAATCGTCCCAATCCTCCCCTGCTAACACACACACACACACACACACACACACACACACACGTTCCTTAAAATGTTTACAAATACATTAAGCACACACACACACACACGTTGGGTTTACATGTTTTATGGGGACTTTCCATAGAAATAATGATTTTTATACTCTACAAACTCTATAATCAATCCCCTAATGCTAACTGATGAATTTTCACAATGTGAACTAATGAGTATTTGTATATATTTCATATTGACAGGATTATGTTATTTTTTAAGTGTCATGTTTATCTCTGGATATAGGCTTAATGTGTGTCATTGTTCTCTACAGGTTGTGGAGGTGTGGTGTGACAGATGAAGGTTGTGCTGCTCTGGCTTCAGCTCTGAGATCAAACCCCTCACACCTGAGAGAACTGAGTCTGTCTGATAATAAACTAGGAGACTCAGGAGTGAAGCTGTTAGAGGATCTGAGGGATGATCCACATTATAAACTGGAGACACTGAGGTAAGAATAGTTTAACGATTTTAATCATCATATTTTTATTTAAAGTTCAAATGTCTGATTTACTCACTAGAAATATAAGTAAATTGTACCAGGTTCAGTAACACCACGTGTGTTAAAAGACAGTTAAAAGACAACAACAAAACTAATTTTGTGCAGAACTCTGTCCACCTTTATTTGTTTATTTGTTATTTATCATACTGTTTGGAGAATAGACATTGTCAAACATATTTCACTGTGATCTGTGTATTAGTGACAGTGCAATCATGTTCCTCCATGATAATATGCAAATTTACAGGAGTAAAACAGATCCGAACTGAACTATTAATAGCGACAGTGTGTGTGTGTGTGTGAGAGAGAGAGAGAGAGAGAGAGAGAGAGAGAGAGAGAGAGAGAGAGAGAGAGAGAGAGAGAGAGAGAGAGTGAGTGTGCGCGTGTGTGTGTGAATATTTTGTCTGAGATCATCAGATAATGATAAGAGTCTTAAATTCAGCTTCAGTTTCTGTAGGTCTCTGAACATTAAACTGTGTTTAATATGAGTGTAATTCTGCTCATACTGTTGTGACTGATTGTGAAAATAATATTAATGTTATTTCAGCTTTTCCCCTTTAACTGTCTCTATAGGCATCTTTACACAGCGAGTTAAGGCTGCTCTAAAGCGGCTCTGTGTCTGCTCAAAGTTCTGTGGAAAGACACAATGCCGCATGAAAGCAGACTTAAAATATGCCGGGTCTGACCCGCCTCAGCCCCGAGTGTCAAAGATGACTCTGATATTGTTTTGTTCAGTGTAAATGAACGCGATCTTGTGTCGCTCTAAACTACGTCATTGTCATGACAACCAAACGCGCGGCGCGAGAATCAAGAAGCGGAAGACTAAACATATCGGCCATAATCCATATTGTTTTAGCCAAATTTAAAAATGTCAGCCAACAAGAGACAATAAAGTAAAAGTGTCCTGTACTCACATCGTGAAGAAACCACCAAAATAACAGAGTCGACGTGTGTAATCAATTGGCTTTCGCCGTTTGTAATCTTCCTCTGAAGAGACTGGCAGATCAACGCGCTTCTACATTTCTCTCAGACACGCTAAATGCTTATTCGCCGTCACTGTGTGATATTATATTCCAGAAATCATCTTCTTGAGGATGATATTTCACACACACACACACACACACGCTGGCGACAGCAGAATTGTTCTTTTTCTGGCTCTTTGAAAAACATGAATAAATCCTGCGGTGATCGACCCGGTGTAATAATTCATAATATATTTGTAGCATTTGTTCCATCTGGAATAGTTTTATTAAGAAATATAAAATAGCTCTCAGTACCACAGAATTATGACAAACATCAGAGCGTGAGATCGCTATATCACACAGAGGAAATCTGAAATTCTGTGTTTTTATTTATCTTGAGTTTTATTTCTTTAATATTTAATTACTTTTAAATTCATTTTATAACACTTTGTTAAAACTGTAGTTTTAAAATAGTAATGTTCAAAGTATTATTTCCCGCGATTTTAATAACTAATTCCTGTGTAAATGCATTTATGTTCTCGGCGTCAGAGAAGCAATAAACATTCTGTGTAAATGCACATTTTGTGATTTTATGCCGCTTCAGATTTGGTTTGTGTGTAAAGACGCCTTATGTGTGTGATAATCTGAGATCTGGGTTGTTATGAACTGATATTAAATGTGTAGTGAGTGTAATGGTCATTTCTGCTGGTTCTGGATCAGCTGTCCGGTGTGTGAAAGTGACCTTTCATGTGCTTTTGATTTTGTAAAGTGACTTTGAGCATCAGTGAGAAGCGATATGATCATGCTTGAGAATGAATTAATATAGATTATCTAGTTAGTTTTCTTATGAAAAGATGTGACAGATGTAATATCTCATACTGCATATGTGACTGTGTGTGTTTTATTTTAGGACTTTTAGATGACAGTGTGATCTTGTGCTGATCATCTGATGGTGAATAAGGATCCACTACAGAGACTCAGTCAACAGAATCAACAGAGACTGAAGATACAGTGACTTCACTGTTAGAAATGAAGACTTCATTTAGATCTCAGCGATCCTCTGACAGACCTGATGAGGCGGCAGTGAAACACCTTTTATTTCACAGCAAATTACAGTTTCTCATTCATAGATTAATCATTTTATGTGTATAAACGCACAGTAACTCAAAAAGCTCTGAGTTTTGTCACAGAGTAAATAAAGAGCCTGAATATCTCTGTGTTTGTGTTGTTCCAGCAGAGGGAGACAAAGACTGATGAAATATTCATTTTTCATAATTATGAGAAGAAGAAGAAACAGTTCAAGCTCACTTTTGGAAAACAATGGAAGCTCAAGCTTATACATAATGTTTTTAATAATGGTTGCATTACATGTGTATTAATGTATTAAAGGGGTCATATGATGTGTTTTCATGTTTTCTTTTTCTTTAGAGTTCCTCTACTTTTTATATTCTTCTTCTTCTTCTTCAAATGGAGTTTTATGGCGGTTGGCAAACCAACTTTCGGTGCATTACCGCCACCAACTGGACTGGAGTGTGAAGCACTAATAATCATTTGGAAATTAACAACTTAAACAAAATAATGGAAGAGATTATATTTTTTTTAAAAAGACTATATGTATTTAAATGTTATATTATTTTAAACCCATTACTTTAAATTCTCCAGTATACTCCTATTGCTTTAATATATTTCAGAATAACATTATATATCTTGTTCGGCATGCATTTTCAATAGGCTTTCCATATTAAATGATACAACCCCCAATTTTCTTCGTTCATAAGTTCTAACCGTTCTTTTACATATTTTATACATTTTATTAACACATGTTCAATTGTTTCTGCCTGATAACAATAATTACATTTACCTGTTTTATGTTTTCCTATTTTGAACAATGAATGATTTAGTCTAGTGTGCCCTATTCGAATGCGAGAAATAATTGTATCTTCTTTTCTATTCCTAAAAACACTTCTTCCATCTCCTACTTGTTTCTGTATACTATACATTTGTCTTCCCTTGTTATCACTATTCCATTCTTCTTGCCATTTGTTGTTTATGAATTCTTTCATTTTACTTTTTTTGCTCAGTCACTTGGATATTTATCTCGTTGTGTTTTACAGCTTGCTTCGATAGTTTATCAAGCACTTCATTGGCCTCCAGTCCCACATGAGCAGGAGCCCACAAGAACACTATTAAACTGATGTAACCCAGAGTATCTGTCCTGCTCCCCTCACAGATCATGCTTTTATCCATCTTATTTGATCTGATTCTGGTACTGGTTGTCACAGAAACCCTGGATATTGGAAACTAAATTGTTCCCCTCTTATTGTTTAGGTATTAAGAGCATCATTGAAGAATTTAAAGCAAAAGCTGCTGTTTCAATATCTTCTAATTGGGAAATGTTTAAATACCAGTGTAGAAAATTCTCTATTCGATTTAGTAAACAGTTAGCGAAGGCAAAATCTTTAAAGTGTACCTTTATATTAAATGAAATGAATCAAATTTTAGGTATAAATAAAGGAGAATTAACTGAGTCCATGAAGCAGGGCTTGATCACTTTAATCCCAAAGCCTAACAAAGATTCTTCATATTTAGATAATTGGCGTCCAATTACTTTACTTAATTTGGATTATAAATTGTTAGCTTCCCTTTATGCAAATAGATTGAAACCATGCTTAGAAGAAATTGTCTCAGTTTCCCAATCTGGCTTTATGAAAGGTAGGCATATAGCAAATAATATTCGGCTTGTTTTAGATATTTTAGATTATAATGAATTGATCAACGATGGTGCAATCATTTTATTTTTAGACTTTTATAAGGCCTTTGACACGGTCGAGCATGAGTTTATGTTTGAATCTTTGCGCAAATTTGGTTTTGGCTCTTCCTTTATTAGAATAGTTCAGACTTTTTACAAAAATATGAACAGCAGTGTATCTTTGGTGAATGGTGATTCTCCCGGTTTACGATTAGCAGGGGCATCAGACAAGGGTGTCCTTGTTTTTATTAGTCACAGAGTTTCTTAATATTTGTATTACTCGCTGTGTAGATGTTCAGGGTATTGTTGTAGCTGAACACACTTTTCTAATTAGTCAACTGGCGGATCACACCTGTCTGTTTTTAAAAGATGAGAAACAGGTTCCTGTTATTTTGGAAGCTTTAAAAACATTTTCTAATGCTTCTGGTCTCACTGTTAATCGAAATAAAAGTGAAATTATACCTATTCACAGTCTTGAAAAAGGTCATATAGAAGGTATTGAGGTCAAAAGTTCTGTTAGATATTTAGGTATTTTAATAAGTAAATCACCCAAAGATAGAATTTTAGATAATTTTTCACAACGGACAAAAAAAAAAAGAAAGAATGTCTTTAATTGCTGGCTACAAAGAAATGTAACTATCTATGGTCGTGTCTTGATAGCTAAAGCTGAAGGCATTTCTAGGATTGTTTACCCAGCTTTGTCCTTATATGTCAACCCGTAAACTTGCTCATCTATCGACTCTATACTATTTAAATTCTTGTGGAAAAATAAAACTGAGTATGTTAAAAGGAAGACTCTGATAAGGAATACTTTGGAGGGAGGTGTGAATGCTTTGGACTTCAGTACTCTCAGTCAGGTTTTCAAGATCGGCTGGATTAAACGCTGCCTGAATGCGGATTCTAATTTGTTATGGTTTCACATACCTAAAGTTATCTTTGAAAAATGTGGAGGGTTACATTTTTTTATTGTCTTGTGATTTTAAATGCAACAAACTTCCGTTCAAGTGTGCTAATTTTCATAAGCAAGCCTTGGAGGCCTGTAAGCTTGCCTTTTGCCACAATTTTTCCCCTCATAGGAGTATTATATGGAATAATCAGAATGTGCTGCGTGGAAACAAATCTATCTTTATTAAGGATTGGGTTGACAAAGGTGTTCTTTTTGTTTTGGATTTGTTGAAGAAGGATGGCAGCTTTTATTCCTACAATGAATTTATCAACCTTTTTGGAGTGGATTCCTCACCTAAAGTTTATAATTGGGTTAGTAATTATATTTCACCTAAACTTTTGCATATGATTAGGTCATACTGTAGCTACAGAGTATCCGTTTGTGAAATGCCCCAGTTGTCTATTGGAGGTTTGGAGCTTTCCAATGTCAAATGTAACAATTTTTGGATTAGAAGATTTCTTATTAGGAAAATCAGCTGTCATCCTAAAGCTTTTTTCAAATGGAAATTAAATTATGCTTCTCTTTCTACCATTAATATATGGACTGGCATTAATAAGTTGCTGTTACCTAACAAGTGGAAAGAGCTTCACTTTAAAACTCAATAAACATAATTACTATCCCTGTAACTCTCTTCTTTCTAAATTTAAGTTAGACATCTCTTCAGACTGCGCATTCTGTAATTCTAATCTTGAAGCAATACCACATTTGTTTTTTGAATGTGATTATGCAAAGGAGTTCTGGGAAAAAGTAGCCTGGCTTATTTTTTTCTGCTTATTACAAACTCTTTATTTTTGAGGTTGTGAATGTGCTGTTTTTGATTTGGGACTCCGGGTCAAAGGAGATGGATGACAGATTAAAACTACTTACTTCATGTGGCGAGTTTCATCTCCATAAGTGTAAAGTAACTGATTCTAAGCCCAATTTTAGACTTTTTTGTGTTGATTTGAAATTATTTTATGACTCTCTTTGTTTATCAGCTAATAAGAAAGCTGCTAAATCTTCTTTGTTGCTCAAAGAAATTATGGTTTTATTATAAATTACTTCCTGATTTTCTGAAGATTATTTATTTATGTATTCCCATTGTTATTTATTTCTAATTACTTGTATTCTTTTTTTTTTTTTGTATTTGTAGTTTCTATGAAAGTTTTGTTTTTTAGTAGACTATCCCTTATTTGCTGCCTTGCTTCACTTTGAGTTTACTGACTTATTTTAATTTTATTTTACTCTTTTTTGTGCTTGATACTGTATCCCCTATGCTTTTTGTTCAATAAAAAAAAAAAAAAAAAAAAAAAAAGAGGCTTCCTGAACAACTGAGACCTCGCAGCCCATTGCTTCACCCAAAGGTTCATTACTCGAAGCTTCATTCATCATTGCTCACTAGTGACACTTAGCTATTGTGCAAATACATAGCAGACAACTTAATTAAGTTTGAACCAATGACCTGAGCAGACATTTCTCCATTGCCTGGGTATAAAATAAAATATGTATCTTTCTCTGTCTGAATTTATTTATGCAGAGACAACTGTCACACACACACAATTAATTAATTATGCATAAATTGTTTGGATAGTGACAGTATGAACAGCAAAAGTGACACTGTGTTGAGTGCAGTGCTAATGGTGGAGGGAGTGTAATAAAGTAAACTGCAACAGAATAGTCTGGGGTGGGAAAAGTCCCTCTTCTTGGACAAAACCTCTCCAGCCACAGAGGATGCAGGGGAACATAAAGGTGGCAGTGCCAGCTGGTGTAAATGAGGACACTGATGCTTCTGTTGAGCCCAGACAGGGGAGGATCTCCTCTTTCTTGCTGGCTCCATTACCAGGGAAAAGGAAGAGGTCACAAAAGGCAAACAAATCAAAAAGCAGTCCAGTCCTGGGGCCGTATTCACAAAGAATTTTAAGGCTAAAAGTAGCTCCTAACTGGCGAATTTAGGAGCAACTCCTAAAAATAATGGGCGTGTCACTCGTAACTTTAGGACTCCTAATCTTTTTGACTAAGAGCAAAGCATTTTAGCCCTAAAAGTAACACCTAAGCCTGGGACAGCTTAAAAGAAGTCGAGAGGACTCCTAACTCACTAAGACCTTCACAAACCGCTTTTTGTGGCGTTTCACGCTGTGATGTTGTGAAATGCGTATGTGGCGGCTACAGGAGCTTCCAGTCGCGAGGGAACAATTCTGCATTGTAGGCATAACTAGGGATGCAATAACGCCACCAACAACAACCAAAACTAGGCTACTCATTGCATGTAAAATAATTGTAATGTTTCATTGTGAATCAAATTAAAATGTTCTTCTCTTTGCAAACATAGGCAGAGGCATATAGTGACAGATTAATTCAATAATGTTGCAAAGATATTGCATCAATCCATATGTTTCATTAGGCTACTAGGCTATTTGTTTTGCCTTATTCTTTATTCATTTAGGCTATTTATTCAGTTATTCATCATCTTCCGTCCTTCGCACTGCTTGTGTAGCGCACGCATTCTCAGACCTGTCACCTGTCACTCATCATCGTAGGGGAGGTGTTAGGAATCATTCCCGCGTTACAATCATCAGCCAATCAAGGTGGTCACTTCAGTCAAGCTCGTGCATGAGTAATGACGTCATCCATAGCAACGAAGACTCAATCTTAGTTTAGGAGTTGTCATTTTTCTTTACTAAGAGTAGGTCTGAAAGGCGTTGTGAATAACTTTTAAGAGAAAACTCCTAGCTAAAATCTTTTAGTGCGATTTAGGAGTACTCCTAGTGGTAAGATAAAATGCTTTGTGAATACGGCCCCTGATCCAAAAAATCCAGAGCAATCCAAATAATCCTATCTAATTAATATAACAAGACTATAATATAGCTAGGCCTACTATAATTAATAATAACAATATACTATAACTATTCTAACCTGATATAATGTAATAATATACAGACCTAACACATATATATGACACAATAACGACAATGACAATGGGAGTTCTCTAACTCTCTGACTCTCTGACACTACAACTGCTTCTGCTACTCCTGCAACAGCCACAAGGTGGCGCGAGTTTCGAACCCCTTTATCCGGAAGCGACACTCAGACCGAACCGATGACGTATCCACACAAACCGAGGCCTTGTTTGTCATTAGTCACGTGATTTTCACGTTAACAACACAAGCCTCGAATCGCGGCTTCATCTGGCACGCCCATTTTTTCTCGACACAAGGGCTGCGTCCGAAACCGCATACTCAATGAGTAGGTACTTAATTTCAATGAGTACTTACTTAACGAGCGCTAAAAGAGTAGGTACTTTATAGCCAAATCTCGTTGAGTATGAATGCGAACCGGACATCTGCCATGTTGACGTTATCATGTGACCTACGACGCGTTATCACACGCGCAACAACTTAAAAGATTTGAACGACACGTTTAATTCATCTATCTGTAAATATTGATATTGATTAAACTTGCTCATTTTGAAGAAACTGCTGCCCATTTATTTTGTGAATACATTTATATACATTTGATTAAAGTTGATTAAAGTTCTTATTTTTTAACCCTACTAATGTGACCCACCGTTTTATCCTTACGATATTATTTATTTTTATTACGAAATCCCAAAATGGTCATCTCTTGAATGTTGTTAATTTCTTTATTTTATATCCAAACATTTTTATCCACAAGCAAAAGTGGCTAACTGCTTTATGTTTTCCTCTTTTTCTTGTTGAATTTAAACTCTCGTTTCATCCCTCAGGCCTAGGCCAATATATATATATATATATATATATATATATATATATATATATATATTTTTTTTTTTTTTTTTTTTAAATGCATTTTTAAATGTATTATAATGAATTATTTAAGAAAAAATATATTAAGATATTCAACCTTGTACTAGGTTCTTTTTTCCTGTGTGAAAAATCTCATATTATGTATGCAAACCCATGATATATATATATATATATATATATATATATATATATATATATATATATATATATATATATACACACACCTCATAACATCAGTAACTCAACAGCCCTACCTAGAACGGGTTTCCTCAGCGTTTGTAATGTCTGCACAAAGGGCAGCTGTGCGAAGATTTGCCTTTGGAGAAAACTGTTGATTTTATACTCAAAAAATTTAATTATCATTAATATTAAAAATTAATATTACCCCAGAATGAATTGCATTGCTATCCCACCCCAAACCATACAATAACAACGATAAATGCTGACCAATACTTAATTATATTACTTTTTACTGAAAATGATATAATTCAATAAAACAAAATGTAATGTATGTCATATGACATAGCTATGCATGATTGAATACACTCTAGATGTGTATATAGTGAACATATCTACATTTTCATTCAAACAATTAAATAAAGCATTAATTAAATTATTATATTTTATTTACTGACAACAATGAGAAATATTAATAAATTAATAAAAGAATGAATGAAAGTCACCATCACACAATAAACAAATGCATTCAAGTCAACACATGAAACAAAGCTTTATTCAAACTACAATCATGTATGTAGGCTACAGGCGCTGAACCCCACATCCTTCTGCCATCTCAACACAGCGGTTCCCATTCTGCAGCTTTATTCTGATGAATCAGCTGACCGCCAGAGGTGAGCCGTTACTTCATGCCAGAGGTTGCTGCGTGATGTGTTGTGCTTCACAATCTGAGGCAATAAGGGCAGATGGAGTGATGGAGGGACTCGTAAGGGCAGGTGGAGTGATGGAGAGACTCCATGGCACCATCTCCAGGATTCAGCTCTGGGCTCCTCATCCTCAGTGCTCACACCAGCCTGCTGACATTTCAGATCCTACAAAAATGCACAAACATAACACAAAAGCAGTCATTTTAACCGCACAATGTCATTTGATTTCAGTATTATTTAGAAGACAAAAATGCTTTTTTTCACAAATGCCGCCATCATCTTTCCTTGCAGGTCCTGCTCCACCACAAAAGATCTGCAGCAAATGCACAGAAATCAAGAATCAGAAAAGTGCTGTAATAGCTCTGTTTGAAATTACACTACTTAAAATAAACTACAACTTAATATTGAAATAGTTGTTGTTATTCATTTCTGTAGTGTCACTCAAAGCCTTTGATGGCAGCATTCAGCTTCATGAGCCACTCTCCACCGGATAAAAACACATCTGTTCATCTGTCCCTGTAACATCCAGACAAGATTCACATTACCATTTATGAACTCAACAACATTTTCATGTTGAGGTTGTTTTAACTTTTTATCCAACATAAATGTTCCTCAATTTATCAACTACTAATGGAGAAATAAAATAGATAACTTATTTTTTATCTATTACTATAAGTAATCTATTACTTTATAGATTTATTCTACATAGCACACATTCATCACTCAGATGTCTATTTCATGTTGTGATGTGCTCTCCTGCAATACTTACTGAAGATTTTCCTGTCAGATGTAAATAGATATTTAAAATAAGCATCTTTAAGATGTATATGGTTTATGTAAATCCACTTTAGAGACGTAGCTTATGTGTCCTCCTTACTGGAGCTCCCCTGTTAGCTAACGTTATACATAATAAAACGTGTTTTTACAGCAAAATCACAACTATACTATACTGTGTAACGTCTTTACACCTTCAACAATTCAACAGTTTACTCTACAGTAGTTCAACACTTGCAATTTTAACACAAGAAACAGTGTTTACTCACATTTGAAAGCACCCGCGTCGCCGATCTCTGCGATGTTTTATAATGACGTATCCTCTCGCGTGGCCTCCTGGGATAGAAGAGTAGCCATCGGTCGAGCACTCGAAAATCTGGCCGAAAGCAGTAAGCCATCCGGGAACTTCTCGCCTACTCTTTTATGAATACTGATGTTTCGGACGTACTGCTTCCTTCACGTACTGTTTTCGCCTACTATATAGTAGGAAAGTAGGCATATTCGGACGCACTTAAGTCCGAATCTCGCGATAATTAGTACGTCATCCAGGTAATTCTCGCCTACTCTTTTGGATTCGTACATACTTTTTCGCTCGCCTACTCTTTTTCCCATACTAAATAGTAGGGAAGTATGCGGTTTCGGACGCAGCCAAGCTCCTGTCTTGTATGCATTTGCAAGGAGGCATTAATCGTCTCTATTATGTTTATTGAAGAGCCGCATGGAACCACAATACTGTCTTCAGCTTGTTTACATAAGGGTTGTTTATTTTTTTATTCACTTTCTTGTGACTTTAGCATTCCGTACTCCTCGAGTCCCCCTAGTGGGCTGGACAGAACATCACAACTAAAGAGGTCATTTACAATACACTTACAGCTCCCCCTTTTAGTCAAATACTTCAGGTTACAATTCTGTTTATCAGATTATAACATCATGTTTCAGTAACCTTACATAACAAAGATGACAATGTATTTAACTCTCTAGAACTCACTTACCAGCACATATTTTCTTTAAACACAACATTACTCTGTCCTTGCTATCACCTGTCAGTTTCTTAATTCTTCACATCAAGTGTCAGAATATTAATTATTATGTTCAGGTGTAACCAAGCCTGGCCATATAACACAATAAAGACATTTATTAACGACAGTATATTATCACTCTCTTCATAAGTCCATCCGCTCGGCAGGCTTACTCTCTCTACCTGACCTAGAGACTTTATGTTTCACTCCAGTTGTCTCTGCTGATGAATCAGAGTCTCTTTGAAGTTGAGCTTTCTGTGGCGACTGTTCTGTCTCTCCACTATCTTTACAATAGTTCCCAGAACTCCATCAGGCAGCAACTGAAGATGCCTTCGATTTCTCCGTTTCTCTCCCCTCTTTTCGTTGAAAACTTCATATGACCGTGGTGTAGTGCTCTCTGCCAGCACCGTAGCAGGTCCTTTCCATTGAGATTCACCAACCAGCTTTAACAAGACTGAATCCCCTGGCCTGAGAACAGGTAAGTCCTTCACACCATGTCGTCTGTTAAAGTAGTTTGCTTGCTTTTCTTTTGCTGCTTTGTCTTTCTCTCTCACACTTGATTTGTTTGGCCACTTTGGTCTCAGATGTTTCGGTAAGGTGGGCAGAGTGGTACGGATTTTTCTTCCCATAAGCAATTCCGCTGGGCTGATCCCTGTAGAGGAGGCGGGTGTGGCTCGGGAACACATGAGTGCCATCATCGGGTCATCCTGTTTCAGAATGCGCTTCGCCGTCTGAACGGCCCGTTCTGCATGTCCGTTATCTTGTGGATTGTACGGACTCGATGTAATGTGCTGAATATCGTACACACCACAAAAGCTTCTCCAGGCTTCGCTGGAGAACTGCGGTCCATTTTCACTAACAATTTGTTCTGGTATGCCAAATCTCGCAAATAACGCTTTGAGTCTCTGAATAACATGTTCAGACGTTGTGACATGTAACAGAAGAATTTCCAAGAAGCGCGAATCGTAGTCAGATACCACCAAATACTGTTTCAATTTATGCATACACAAATCTGTGGCTATTCGTTGCCATGGCCTTTCCGGCAGTGGTGTTGACTGGAGAGGTTCCTTGCGCTGCGCACGTTTATTTTCTATGCAAAACTTACATGTATCTGTCTTTCGCCTAAGATCCTCAGAAATTCCAGGCCACCACACAGTTTTTTTTTCCATCTTAAAAATATATCTAAATTACGTCATATGCTCTCATTTACAAATGCGGAACAATTAGTTCATGCGTTCATGACCTCAAGGCTAGATTATTGTAATGCTCTACTGGGTGGTTGTCCTGCACGCTTAATAAACAAACTACAGCTGGTTCAAAACGCAGCAGCTCGAGTTCTTACCAGAACCAGGAAGTATGACCATATTAGCCCGGTTCTGTCAAAACTGCACTGGCTCCCTATTAAACATCGCATCAATTTTAAAATATTGCTGATTACTTACAAAGCACTAAATGGTTTAGCTCCGCAGTACTTGAGCGAGCTCTTAACGCATTATAGTCCTTCACGTCTATTGCGATCTCAAAATTCCGGCCAGTTGATGATACCTAGAATATCAAAATCGACTGCTGGCGGTAGATCCTTTTCCTATTTAGCACCAAAACTTTGGAACAGTCTTCCTACCATTGTCCGGGAAGCAGACACACTCTGTCAGTTTAAATCTAGATTAAAGACACATCTCTTTGACATAGCATTCACATAATACATTATAGACTTCTATAATTCAGTGTTAGGCTGCATAGATTAGGTCAGCTGGAACCGGGAACACTTCCCATAAATCCTGATGTACTCGTTACATCGTGAGAAGAATGGCATCTACGCTAATTTTAGTGTCTTTGTTTATCCCAAGGTTTTCCCGCAGCCTGCCGGATCCAGGCCGTATCCAGATCTGACGAAGGACCTTCGCCTGGACCCGTTGTCAACGCAGTGCTGAAGTGCCAACTAGTCTCTCCCTATGGAGGATCCCTTTCCCACTCTACAGATAAAGCGTCGTCGGGAAAACTCAATTTGCGTATCTACCCCGAATTGATAAAATAAAATAAAATTCTGAATCAAAACTATAAGGAAACACCAGTAATTTGTTTAGGCTTGGTTTTTAGGGAATTCCAAACCTGCGCACATATATTCAAACGCACATAACTATAGAACCCGTTCTTAATGCGCATCTGAACGCCATCAGCGTTTCTCACAGGTTCGCGTTTAAAGTCTGTTTAGAGAGAATTGTGTCGTCTTGGCGGCCCTAATTTAAAACAAATGATCGTTGCAACGGAAGCGAATCAATCAAAACTAACTTTAGCTGGAAAATAACTTTATTAAAGAACCGCTATAAAGCCAAAACAATCTTACGTTAAATTATACATTTATCTCTGTAAAGCTGCTTTGAGACAATCTACATTGTTAAAAGCGCTATATAAATGAAGATGACTTGACTTGACTTGACAGTCTCTTGAGCGCGTGCCCTGCATTTTGACAAACCTTGGTGTCCGTCATGAATCCTGCTAAGCATCTCGTGTCTCATCGCTTTTGGAATTACTATGCGATTCCCCAGCACAATCAGTCCCTCACTCACTGACAAAGAGTCTTTCCATTTGTAAAAACTCTGTACACTATCAGGAACACTTTTAGCATATTCCGGCCATCCTTCCGTTACGAATCTCTCTACAGTTTGTAGCTGCTCATCCTTTTGTGTCTCCGTTTTTATTTCTGTCAGCTTACGCTGTGACACCGGCAGACAGCTGATGATTGCATTCACGTGACAACTCACATCTGCTGTCATGAAGTCTTCCGTAGTGTTCAATGGGCTTCGCGACTCCGCTTTCGCGTTAAACCGCATGAGTCTCATCAAAAGTCTCTGACATCTCACTGGCACAGTGTCCAAGTCTTTACTATTGATTAGCGATATTAATGGCTTGTGATCAGTGATCAATTTAAATGTGTCCATGCCCACTAAGTATTTCTGTAACCTTTCACACGCCCATACGCCTGCAAGGCATTCCTTCTCAATCTGGGCGTATCTTGTTTCAGAATCAGTCAGTCTTCTAGAACAGCACGCGACCGGTTTCCAGCTGGCGTCATGTTTTTGCAGTAAAACACCGCCGATACCGTAACTGCTAGCATCTGCTGACACCACTGTTTCTTTTCCCAGATTATAGTGAGCTAGGACTGGAGCTTCTGTGAGTGAGCTTTTAAGTGTGTTGAATGCGCTTTTCTGCAGTTGATCCCATGTCCATGCACGTCCATTTTTGAGCAGCTCATACAAAGGAACTCCCTTCATTGCCAAGTCCGGGATGTATTTAAACGCCAGAGGAGAACTGGCCCCCGACTGAGCCTGGGTTCTCCCAAGGTTTTTTTTCTCTCCATTAGGTCACCTGATGGAGTTTTTCAGTTCCTTGCCACTGTTGCCTTTGGCTTGCTCAGTTGGGGATATTTGGGGATATTTAATTTAATTAATCAATCAACGATACTATTGATCAACATTACCAAACGTGGACGTTCCACTAGAAACAAACATTGATGTATTGTTTTAATTTAATACTGTGAAGCTGCTTTGATACAACCTATGTTGTGAAAAGCGCTATATAAATAAACTTGACTTGACTTGACTATTTACCCATGTAGTTTATGAGGCCTAACGCCCTCCTCAACTCATTTACATTTTTCGTCTCTTGCAGATCACTTATTGCACGTACCTTTTCAGGGTCTGCCCTGACACCCTGTGCATCCACAACATGACCCAAGAAGCTTAACTCTGCTTTCCTGAATACGCACTTATCTTTATTCAATTTGAGGCCCACACTTTCCTAGCCTGGCTGCGCCCTCCTACGCACTTCCGCTCAATTTCATTTTCCTTCAGTACTACGTCTGGGACTGCTCAACCCGGTATCACGCTAAAGCTGTTCATCCTGCTGAATAAAGTGTCATATAAATGAGTGTCCCGTCATTCTATAATTCTCCTTTCACTAAGCTGCGTTTACATGGACACTTATAATCGGATTGACGGCTCAATCGGACTAAAAAACCTTCATGTAAACACCTTAATCGATCCGATTGAGCTCGATCCGAATGAAATTTCGATCGGATTGAAAGGGGTGGTTTATCCCTTTTGTAATCCGATCGAGAGAACATGTGAACACTTGATCGGATTGAAAACCGAAACTGAAAGGACTGCGCATGTGCAATGACGTTAACTAGCGTAATGACGTATGACACTCGGAACGAGCTGTTCTTCCTGTTGAATAAAGTGTCATATTAATAAGTTTCCCGTCATTCTAAAATTCTCATTTCGCTCGCGCGTGAAGTGAAGCAGGACAACGTCCCACCAGTCCTTGTTTTGGATTCTCATCGGGGAGGGGCATTTTTACTGCGTGATCAATAAGCAGCACGGCAAAACGGTTAATATGCTGTAAATTATGACCAGAGACGAATTAATATTACGTCTGCTGTTTAAAACAAATAAAGAACCAATAGAGGAGAATATGCTTGAAAAGCGGGAAACTCTGTATATTCGTGCAGTGTGCGCATGTCAAAAGATCCGATTTGAAACTTGTGACATTTTTACGCGCACATCAACCCGATTACTTTATTTATCATTCATGTAACACCTTGTTCGGATTCATCAATCGTATTGATTTCATTTCGATTGTGTCCATGTAAACGTAGCTATGTCCCACCAGTCCTTGTTTCGGATTCTCATCCACAGACGACTGGTTTTGGGCGCGAGGAGAGAGGGGCGTTTTTACTGCGTGATAAAATAGGGGAGCTACAACAACGGTCATATGCTCACTGTCCCAAATTATGACCAGAAATGGATAAATATTAAGCCTACTGTTTAAAACAAATAAAAACAAATATAGAAGATGGGTATTATGCACAAACAGCAGGAAACTCTTTATATTTACTGCGTATATACAAAACAACTATTTTAAAGATTTAGTCATTCTCTAAATAATTTGGTGCCCCCCTATTGGCTGGCTGGCACTCACCCAATCCCGTCTATGGATAATCCGGCCCTGACGCTCGTGCACAGTGTTGCTAATAAACTGGATGTAATTCGAGTTCTGTTGCTTTTATATGAAAATAAATAAAATGAACAAGACACCCACAGTATTTAATTCCATTCCAAATACATGTTTATCAATAATTTTTTCTTTAATACAGATGTGTTTTTATTTATTTAATTTTTTTATAAAAATTAAATTGCATAACCCAAAGAGATCGCACTGTCAGGTAGTTTGGGAATATTCACACATAACATATACACATAAAACATGATATTAGAGTTTTAAAATCAAACATTTTAAAAGAGAACAATACATCACAGTTGTTTAAACCAATGAGCATTAAACTATGTCGTCAGCAAGTCGTTTCCCATCATGCTTTTGTTCAGCGCAGTCGGTGGTGGGAAGTCCGGTTCTTTTCCGTGAACCGGTTCTTTCGGACAGTTCGTTTCAATGAACCGGTTCAAAAAAACGGTTTACCAGTTCTTTTACGTCATCACGTAATGACGTCAATTCTATCATCCCGGCGGATAAATATACATTCAAATAAAGGTGTAATCATAAATTCAGTTAAATAATAGTACTCATCGTCATAATCATCTTGGATAGGTTTCTTACATTTACGTTTTGAAAATGAACCCTAGTAGGCCTAAGGCATAGACCTAAGGCGATGCGCAAACGCAGATGTTTTACATGTCTTAAAGTGAATAAACTGGTCTTCATCATTTTTATTTTATTTTTAATTAAATAAACTTACATTTCGGCCCCTCATTCAAGTCCTTGGTTCACCCGTGCTCATGTATCAGCCAAGCGGCAACCTCCCCATCTCTCTCTTGAAACCAACACGGAAGTGAGTTAAACTGCAATTCATCGACTGGCCGCTTGGGCTGGCTGCAGAAGTGAGTCAAATCTGCATCTCCCCCATGTTAAAATTACCAACTTTACAGCAGAAAAAAACATGTTTACAGCCTGGATCTCTATGTGACTTTGGTCTATACAGCTAATTTTGCCCTTCATAACAACTTTGAGGGGGGTGCATTTTTTTATAACTCATTCGTTTAGTTGATTAATATTTAAATTTAAAGGTGTGGCCACTTGAGTGACAGGTGGGTTGTCGCTGATGTCAATGCTAGCCGTTTGTCTGCTGTTACTAGCCGTCACTTCACCTCAGTAAATGTTGCTGCTGAACTTGCCTTCTCTGCCGTGTTTGTGCTTTTTTTCGGGATTATTTTCATTCAATTTAATACACCCATTACTTGGGTACAAAGCCCACGTCTTTGGATTCAGTCGTTGTCGTCGAGTATCGTTCGAGAGAACAACCAGCGCTATAATTCAGTTGTTTTCCAATGTGAACATGCACTAATGGATGTCTGGCAATTTCGTTGCTTTTTGGAGTTGTCAAATTTAAAAACGTCAATAAAGGCTCGTTCGTTCTGCTCTCACGGAACAGATAGATTATAATATGTTTATGCCGTCAGATGAAATCCTGCAGGCGTCGGCGCTTTCTCCGTCCGTGCTATAAATGCACATGAATGAGCGCGGATTTTCTAGCGCATTTACTTGCACTTCAAAGGCAATATATCTATGGTTTAACCCATTTGAGAGGTGGCCAAAATCAGAATTTAAAATGGACTGAATAAGCTCTCTACGAACTTGAGCGATGCCGCGCTGATGGACCATAAGAAAGAGTGACTGACATGTATGCACATAAATCACTGTCACACACACACTCTCGAAGTAATATTAGTGCATAATACATTTTCAACTAGCAGAATAGTACAGAATCACAATACACAGTCTCACTTGTAGCCATGTCTTTTAACTATTATAATATTTCGAAGGGCAAAAATAGGAACTTTTAATTGGCTTTACATAATCAGCTAACTCGATCACGTCAAGGCTCGAACTAGTGATTTCAGATAGCCAGGCTCATATCTATGGCCAGGTTCCTCAGCTCCACCAAAGCCCGTCACGCCCCGCCTCTTTGCCCATTTTCTGTTATCCGGGAGTGACGCAAGGCCAAGATGGCGACGGCCGGCTCCGCCTACTTTAGGCTTCAAAAATGCTCTTCAGAAACCTACGGGTGACGTCACGGACACTACGTCCATATTTTTTTACAGTCTATGGTATCAGCACAGCACATAGACACACAGCATCAGTTGGCCAAAAGAAAGTTCGGTTCAGAGACGCTCACGCATGCGCAGTCTCTCCAGCTCGTCGGTTCTCTGTATCGAACGTGTCCGAAAGAAACAGTTCTCGGTTCTGTACTGGTGATCCGAGAACTGCTGCAACAACCAGTTCTTGACTCGAGAACCGTATGCCTGTGTGTGAGCTGAGAACTACTGAAACCTTACTATAGCCTACAGTCGACAAAACTAAAAACTCGATGCATGTCTCCAGTATGTTTAATACTGTTTTAATTAACACATTATAAACATTTACTTTGCACCCTTAAAACCTTGGCAAGAGTTTACGTCAAAAATGTATATCAACTTACTTAGAAATTAAATTATCTGTTCCTGAAAATAATGTTTTAGTATAATAATAAATGTTTAGTTTTACAATCCATTCATTGTGTTTCCAATCTTTAAAATAATACAGTGAAAAGACAGTAGCCTATGTGATAAACATGTTTCTAACATGTTTTATTTTGTTACACTTATTGATGTTCAACAAAATACTTTAGAAACATGCATTTCGTCCCTCTGAAAGAATTGCACGCATGCTCAGCTCATCAGCTCATCGGTTCTCAGTATGTCGAACGTGTCCGAAAGAAACAGTTCTCAGTTCTGTACTGGTGATCCGAGAACCGCTGTACCTGTACGTTCGGTAGTGCGCGCATGCTCAGTATCAACTGCTCGTGCTCATCACTTCTCTCAGCACAACATGTCTCAGTTCAGTGAACTGTTGGATTTACTGGAGTAACATGCCTACTCCGGGATATTGGTTTATTTTGAGTCGAAGAAGGGACTGTCAGGACTCAGGCATGTCCGAAAGTGAGTAACTTTAGTAACTTGTGGATCAGTGCTGACGTAAGACGCGAACTGTTTCGAACGATTCAGTCCGATTTAGTGTACTGGTTCGACCAGTTCACTAAAAAGAACCGGTTCAAAAGAACGATTCGTTCACGAACCAGACATCACTGCAGAATCCGACACCTCCGCCTAGTGTTCGCATGACATCAGAGCAAGGCGGACCGCACTCGGACACATTTCTAACCGGCATGCATCTCGCGCTGATCACCGGTGATCGGTTCTGCGCAGATTTTGCTCATCTCAAACAAGCCTATTGACACGCATGAATGAAGGTTGAGTACCAGCAGGGGGCGATGATTTCCTCAATGCCAACAACTCCCCACGGACCAAAGAGAGAAGCGATATATATTGCATTCTCCAAAATTCCCGCGTCAGGTTGGTCAAAGCCATACATTTTTATTATGGTTCTGTAATTTAAGAAATCCTAACGTTGCTGTAGCCTAACGTTATATGTGTGTGTGTGTGTGTGTACTGTGGAGCTTTTTAATCTATGGTTACCGTGGTCAATAACGTTAATGGAAATTGATATTAATTGGCTAACGTTAATTAATTAATCACAGAAAGCTGCAATGACTGCATATTATGTTATATTAACATTATAAAAAGTTGTTATGGTCGATGGGAAGTAACTTTAGATAAACCCCGCTGCTTGATGATGATGATGATGATGTTGATGATATGCGCGAATTTCGATCCTTAAATATCGATAGGCTTAACGTTACTGATGTTGTATCTATTCTAAAGGATCTATCCACACATAAAAAAATATCGATCCTAAGGTGTTTTTTTTAAACCAGTAATTTTATTTATTTAGCACAAATTTATTTTATTCAGAAAGTATGCATTAAATTGATTAAACATGACAGTAAAGGCTTTTACATTGTTACACAAATATATATATATTTCATGTAAATGCTGTCCTAATAATTATGATGCTGAAAATTCAGCTTTGATCACAGGAATAATTTACATTTTAACATATTCAAATGGAAAACAGATCGCCTGTTTTAAATTGCAATAATATTTCACAATATTTGTTTTTACAAAGATTTACTGTATTTTTGATCAAATAAATGCAGCCTTGGTAAGCAGATTAGACTTCTTTCAACATTAAACATCTTACCGACCCCAAACTTTTGAAAAGTAGCGCACATGTAACATTTTCTATAATTATGCTAGTTTGTGCAATTCAATTTATTTGGATTGATCGTTAAAGTTCAAATGGATTGTGTTTTGTTCTGTAATTGTTGTTAATAAATCTGTCAGAAGAAAATGTGCAAAAGTTTACCTATTGGGGTACAACAGTGGCAGCCCTTTAAAAATTAACAGTGGTTTTACTACTTTATACTACTTTACTACTTTATAATATGACAAATCCAGGAAGCCTTGCTGCAAGAGAATTAACTATGTTTTTGTTTTCCTTTGTCCAACAGCTCCTGTTTTTACCCACCATCCTTCCCTGTTACCGACACGTGTATCTCTTTATAAGAAAACCAACGGCTCTTTTAAGAGCCACTCCTATACTCCTCTTACTACCTCTCTCTCTCACACACACACTCTCTCTATTTCTATTTCTAATTCTCTCTCACTCACTCACTCTCTCTCTCTCTCTTTCTCTCTCTTCATTTCTTTCTTCTAAAGCTTCACTGTCTTCAAGTAAGTATTGTTACTCTATTCTTTATTTTTCTTTTACCTTACTCTCCAAAACATTTTTAAAAATGTAGTTTTTAATTTGCAAAAGGTTTACCTATTGGGGTACAACACTGGCAGCCCTTTAAAAAAATTAACAATGGTTTTACTACGGTAACCATACACATGACTAATTACAGGCGCACTGAGTGCTCAAATCACAAATTATTTTAGAGGTCATGAAAATGTATTCACCTCATATATCAACCCAAAGTGCATGCTTTTAAAAGTAAAAAGTATCGGTATGCGTTATTGAACCCTTTATTTACTTGGTATCGGATCAATACCAAATTTTGCAGTATCCAGTGTAGGCTACTTTCTGTTCTGTGGTGTGCAATCTCCACTATCTCTTTCTCCTATTTTTTGCAGTCCTACAACAAGCTGTTGTTAATAACATTGTCACATTGTCTTCCTCTCTTCCAGAAGCCTGGTGTCTTCAAGTAAGTATTGCTTGTATTTACACGATGTAACTACAGAAGAGTCAAGTTTTAAATAGGAAAAATATCTAAACTCTTTGGTCATTTTTTGAGAGAGATGCTAATGGTCCTGTCCGATTCAATGATCTATGCTAAGCTATGCTAAAAGTGGTACCGCCAGACCCGGACATCGGCTGAACGGATTCGAAAACGGTAAAACTCAACTGTTTAACTCTGGGGGAGTTGTAAAATGAGCCTATTTCCAAAAAAAGTGGAGTATCCCTTTAAGAAGCACTCATTTACACTGCTTCAAAATCACTGTCATCTGAACTTTCAAAATCAACTTCTTCATGGTCCTCTGGTATCTCCTCGGGCCCATCCTCCAGCAGAGAAGCAGCATTTGGTCCTAAAGCCAGGCTGTAACTTGAGCATATGACTTGGAACTTCTCCTCTACATCTGCAAGCCTTTTCTGAAGAAGACACAGGAGCCCGCGATGACCCTCTTCACTTAAACTGCCTAGAAGGAAAAATTAAAAGCGAGGCATGACAATACTTCTATTCAGAGGTGGGTAGTAACGAAGTACATTTACTTCGTTACATTTACTTGAGTAGTTTTTTGGAAAAATTGTACTTTTAAGAGTAGATTTGAATGTGGGTACTTATTACTTTTACTCGAGTACATTTCTAATGAAAAAACTGTACTTTTACTTCATTACGTTGGGCGACGTTCCTCTCGTTACTTTATTTTAATGCAATATGTGTTGTTAAATGCGTAAGTGCGATGTATCTTTTTTCTGGGCTTGAGCGATGCTCAATTCACAAATTAATCACTCTTTTGAGTCGATTCTGTTCAAAGACTTCATCAAACAAGTTGGCAGATCTGTCTAAATCGGTTCGCGAATCAGTTTGAATGAACTGTTCAGTTCCTGCACGCACTGAATCGTCTGAAGCGATTTCAATTCACACTCGACTCGGAGTCATAACAGGAAGATTTAAGGACATCAAGAGCGTTGGATGAAGTGGCCGTGGACCTACAGTACAGTCAAGTGAGAGCAAATCTGCAAATGCATCATATATTTGCCAGCGATGAAGATCTTTATTAGTTGAACATCTTCGTAAGCTGTCTGTGAATGAATGATTCCACAGGACGATATATTCGATTTCATTTCACTCAGGTAATAAATTTTACAACCAAACAGATTATTACGCCATGATAGCACTACTAGAAAGTATGACATTACCCGTTTTTTGGACATATACATTAATTTATACATTAAATAAGCTACCATTGCCCACAGTTTATGAACACCCGCCATCCCGCGGTAGTTTGTGTGTATTGTTGCGCAGTGGCGTGCGAACTCGACTTGAAAACGAATGCCTTTAATTGCCTGCCGTAGACACAGTTAACCAGTTTAAACATGCTTGCAGAAATATACATTTGATTATATTTTGGAGAACCGACAGAAGAAGATTCGTCGATGTACTTTTTTTTTGTGTGTGTGTGTTCAGATATTCAGTAGCAGTCATGAGCGCGAGCACATGTGAAGAGATTTAACTCTTTCTTCTCTGTGTCAATTGCATGCCTTTGAATGCAACACTCTGCAGATTCACTTTATTTCGACATTGTCTAATAATCCAAATGTAGTTGTATAAGTTATATTACTATTATACAAACCAAAGGACAGGCAATGATTTTCTTTTTCGGGCTACAGATGGGAGAAAATGCTTTTTGTTGCAAAGAGAGCCAATCTACTTATGAAAATAATAGTCATTTAAATAAAAATAAAAAATCGAAATAATATAATTTTATATATATGACGACTTCAGATGCAAAAACCTCTAAGTACCATCTGAAATTTTCTTCTAAAAGAGCATTTTTATCAAGCTTGTACGTTTATGTTCAGTTATTTCACTTAAATGGCAATGAAAAGTACCTATTAATTGTCATTAAAGTGAAATTACTGAACTTAAATATACAAGCTTAATAAAAATGCTTGTTTTAGAAGAAAGTTTCAGATGGCACTCAGAGGCTTTTGCATCTGAAGTCTTCTTCATATATATATATATATATATATATATATATATATATATATATAATCCGAAGTAAGTTACTCGCTACTTGAGTAGTTTTTTCATTGGATACTTTTTTACTCTTACTCAAGTAACTATTAAGATTATTACTTTTACTTTTACTTTGAGTAAATATTTCTATAAGTACTTGTACTTTTACTTGAGTACAGTTTTTGGGTACTCTACCCACCTCTGCTTCTATTGTTGTTGAGCTATTCATTAGCTGACTTTACTAAAGAACTACAGACCCTTTAGATCCAGCCACAAGGAACTCATTAAGTAACACTTGAGGATCTCAAAATGAGTGAGGTTATAGGATCCCCAAAAGCATTACAGCAAGAATGTAATAAAAGTTCGCATCTTACCACTGTTTCTGCCAGAAGACATTTCTGATATCATTGTCCTAATGTTTCCAGACAGCTCTCTGAGATAGGTGCAGTGCTGTCTCATCTCCCTCATCACAATGATCTTTTCCTCTTGAAGCCGCACTTTTGACATGTACACATCAAAAATCTTCTTCTTGGTGAGGATGTTGCTGGATTCTGAAGTCACACAAATAACATCCCTTCAATACAAATTTGACCTGTACAGTCTAAACAGCAGGCAAAACACAAGTAGTGTATGGACATCCCATATACTGGTGCAGAGTGCAAAAATGTAATAGAAATTTAATCAGATAAAATGTGGCATATGTTTACAGTAGCATATACAACATATCATTAGTTTGCTTAATCACACAGACAGACACACACACACACACACACACAGACACACACACACACACACTTATAGGGAAATTGCTACTTACCACTGCTGTGCACTTCCCACGGCCATATTAGACTGTCTCCTCCCCCCACGGA
This sequence comes from Squalius cephalus, assembly GCA_022829025.1. Classification (NCBI taxonomy): domain Eukaryota; kingdom Metazoa; phylum Chordata; class Actinopteri; order Cypriniformes; family Leuciscidae; genus Squalius; species Squalius cephalus. The sequence goes on along the minus strand of CM040812.1, from coordinate 32,148,979 downwards.
GAAACCGCTCTCCACCTTCTCCTCAACGATGCGTTCCTCATCTGGCACCTGCTCATTGTAGAGCTTGATTGTTTGCAGGAGTTTTCTCTTCTCTTCCCACAATTTTCTTCGACGCAAGTGTCAAATTTTGTTGCTGTCTACATTTTTTTTAAAAACACAGAAAACATGATGCACAAGCATGTGTATACAGATATCAGAGAGTTACATTAAATACTGACTTAAGAATTAATACATCAAAATGTAAAAAAATCAAATGACTTAAAAGGCATAATAGGCCTAATATCTGTCAAATTAAAAAGAAGACATTTTAAAATGAAGGACCTAAAAACACTATAATACAAAAGCAATCCAGATAAGACATCTGCAAGTAATAAAAAAGACACAAATATTAGATGAGTTTTAAACATACCAGTGTGATTATAAAGGCTGGCTTTTTTTTGATGAACACCAAGAAACATTTGTTCAATTGATTTCTGAAGGTTATGTTGGTCATCTACGGAAGCGTATTGCATTCACTTGAAGAAAAAAATCTACTCTGTTTTTCTGAATTAATGAGTTAATTATCTCAGAATTACGAGATAATTTTTCATGAATGAAATTTTTTTGCTCTGTTTTTCTGAATTAATGAGTTAATTATCTCAGAATTACGAGATAATTTTTCATGAATAAAAATTTTTTTGCTCTGTTTTTCTGAATTAATGAGTTAATTATCTCAGAATTCTGAGATAATTTTTTCTTGAAAAAAAATATTTGCTCTGTTTTTCTGAATTAATGACTTACTTATCTCAGAATTCTGAGATAATTTTTTCTTGAAAAAAAATATTTGCTCTGTTTTTCTGAATTAATGACTTACTTATCTCAGAATTCTGAGATAATTAAGTCATTAATTCAGAAAAACAGAGCAAATTTTTTAAAATGAAAAATTATCTCAGAATTCTGAGATAATTAAGTCATTAATTCAGAAAAACAGAGCAAAACATTTTTATTCATGAAAAATTATCTCGTAATTCTGAGATAATTAACTCATTAATTCAGAAAAACATAGCAAAAAAAAAATTCATGAAAAATTATCTTGTAATTCTGAGATAATTAACTTGTTAATTCAGAAAAACAGAGTCGATTTTTTTTCCTCAAGTGAATGCAATACGCTTCCGTAGTCATCACATCTGGTACCTACAGAATCTTAAAGCAACAACAATAATACAAGTAAATTATTATGATGTCTTGCAAGTTCAAGTTTATTTAGAGCCCCAAATCACATCACTGTTAACAGTGTCAAAGGAGTTTACAAGCCCACAAGTTTATAGCAGACAAAAACAGGACAGCGCCCCCTTACTTAATCCTTATGCATGGCAAAGATTCTCTCTTATACAACTGCAGTATTAGTAAACTACTTAGAAGAATGTCCATAAAATACTGTACCGTCAGTAGCCCATTGTCTGACATCATGTACCCACTGATGCACGATGTTCTCAGGACACCCCAGTTCACTGCTCAAATCCTCCAGTTTCTGAGATTCAGCCTCAGCCTTTTTCAAAGTCTGGTGTAAAAAAAAAGATTTTTGACTTTGCAATCTTAAAAAGTGAGGAAAATCATGAAAAGCTTTGTATATATAACTCAGACATAACTTAATACCTTGATGTATCTGCTGGATAGTGCAAGATGAAGGCCTTCCCACTTCCGTCGGTTCCACCCAATAGCATGGACAGTTAGCATGTCATTCCTGGCTTTACACAACAAAATTATGTGATGGAGGAAAGTACCATTAATGCTCATGGTATTTCAGTTCATCCACACATTGACAATTGATAGATGTAATGCAGTTGTATTAATGTACTGTATATTAGAATATTTACAGCTGTATATTTGCTATGTTATATAATATTTGTAATCTCAGTACAAAGTATTAGACAGTTAGAATAAAAAGAAAAAAAGAATAAAAGACAGGTTTCCTAAAATAATATAAATCAGCAATAATTACCAGATTTTGTCATGTACTTGGTTGTGAGGGCACAACGAGACAGGTAGCTGTTGACCATTTCGACCTTCTCCCCTGCAGTTGTGCCAGCACCTTCCTGATTTTTGCCACTCCAGATTATCTTACAAATCAGCATGGCACATAAATTATAGTCATATACAGTGTATTATATAAGTAATAATTTTTCTTTTTTTTAATGGTATGATAAAGAATATGCAGTACCTCACACTTGGTTGAATGAGCCTTGGCATGCATGACAGAAAGGAATGGTCTCATCTGCAGTAAAGGTCTGAGTTCCAACATGGAGACGGCCAACTTCTCAAGGTAAGGCCAATACTTGCAAGCAATATCTGTGCAATAGAACTGTCCGTTTGTGGCTGCTTGGAGCTCCTTCTGCAGGTACAGCGGATAAGCAAATATTTCTCCCCTGTACATGTTAAGAGCCTTGAGTAGCACTCCATGTCAGCAAACAACCACCTCAAGGCCCTCTTCATCCAGTTTACCTGCTCTTCTGGCCGTTTCACGTGCAGCAGACCACTGACTGGCTCCACAAATCCCTTTGCCGGCAGTCTGCATGACACAATAATTCTGGTTAAAACTGAAAGTTGCTATTTTTTCTAACTACTTACTTCATCCATCAGGATGAGTCAGGTTACATCACACCAACTGGCATCTTTGTAATGATCGGTGACAATAAAGGTTTACTTTCAAACTAACTACTACTAAAGAGGAGCTTCAGAAAATGCATCTTCTACTTTCTCTACTCTAGCTACACAAACTAGTTGAAAGGCAGGGTGACAAACTGCATGCATAGTCATCAGGCGCAGTGTGGTTCAGCACGCTAGATTTTTCCAACGGTTACTGGCAGGTGGAAGTTGCTGAGGAGGACCGAGAAAAGACGGCTTTTACAACGGGACAGGGCCTCTATCAGTGGCGGTCCATGCCGATGGGCCTATCCAACGCCCCCGCCACATTTCAACGCTTAATGGAGCTTGTCCTCAGAGGGCTCCCGTGGCACATCTGCATGGTATATCTCGATGACATTTTAATTTATAACAAAACATTTGAAGAACACCTGTCTAGCATGAGAGAGGTGTTTTCAAGAATCCAATCTCTGCTGGTTTGAGACTAAATCCAGGCAAATGTCACCTTGCCAGAGATCACGTGTTCTTTCTTGGCCATGTCGTTTCTCGAACCGGTCTTCAACCTGATCCAAAGAACACAGAGAAAGTTTTGAACTGGCCAATTCCCCATTCTCCTTCTGAGGTGAGAGCCTTTGTGGGACTGTGTTCCTATTACAGACGATTTGTCAAGGATTTTTCTAAACTCGCTGCTCCACTAAACCATCTCGTTGGGAAAAATGTGCCCTTTGTGTGGAATGCTGAGTGCGATAAATCATTTAACCTTTTGAAAAGTGTGTTGTCATCTGATCCTGTAGTGGTATTGCCTGACTTCAGTGTGCCTTTTAAAATCTACACTGATGCATCCAACCTGGCTGTCGGTGCAGTTCTTGCCCAGGACAGAGATGGACTTGAACATGTGGTTGCATACGCTAGCCGGACATTGAATTCCATACAAAGGCGTTGGTCCACCTTTGATCATGAGTTGTGGGCTATTGTGTGGGCAGTAAGGGAATTCAAGCATTACATTGGACTTGCCTCATTTCCCATTATCACAGACCATTGACCACTCTTGGCACTTCGGCGTATGTCCATTGATGATGATCCAACAGGAAGAAGAGGGAGGTGGATTCTGGAGCTTGATCCATTGAATTGGGTCATTGTACACAAAGATGGAAAAAACCATAAGAATGCGGATGCGCTTTCTCGCCGCCCTGAGACACCTGGCCCTAACGTGGCAGAGGCCAGTGTTAAAGAGGTACTGGAAGTGAATGTGGTGAGTTCTAATCAAACAGATGACATTCCATGTTCCTCTGAAGTCACTGATTCGGCAGGAGATGCGACTGCTGTCAACTCACATGACAATTCAGACTGCATGTCCTCCATGAATGTTTTGTCACACAGCTTATCAGACATTAGGGCAATGCAGCATGCTGACCCTGATATTAAGACTGTGTTGAGCTGGGTGATGCAATCCCAAAGACCATCCAGGAGAAAACTTCAAGAAGCTTCTCAGTGCTTACGGAAGCTTTGGACTGAATTCAACCGTCTTTCTATAATTGATGGACTGTTATGCCGCTCAGTTTTCTGTCCCCTCACAAGTGGCCCTGTAGTCCAAATGGTTTTACCCTCTGCTCTAATATCATATATTTTTTTGCAGCTGCATGGGGTCCCAGCTTCTGCCCATTTCTCTTCGGAGCGTGTGTGGGAACGGGCAAGACAATTTTGTTACTGGCCTTCTATGTACAGGGACATCAAAGCATGGTGTGAGCAGTGCAAGGCGTGTCAGACACGGCGCAGTCCGGTTCCAGCCCTCTGTGCACTAATGGGGGGGTCCCAGTCAGTACGGCCATTTGAAAGAGTGGCTATGGACATCTTAGAGCTGCCTGTGACTTCAAAAGGAAACTGGTATGTGCTGGTTGTCGAGGACTACTTCACCAAATTTGTCAACCTGTATGCTTTGCTTAATCAGTCAGCACAGACAGTAGCACGTTGTCTGTTTGAGGACTATGTTCTGATTCATGGCGTTCCAGAGACTTTGCATTTGGACCAGGGTCGTCAGTTTGAGGCGGAGGTGGTTCAGAATCTCTGTCATCTGCTGAGCATTAAAAAGACACGCACCACTCCCTACCATCCGCAGTCGGAAGGTATGGTTGAACGATTTAATCGGACCCTGATTGATCAACTGGCTAAGACTCTTTTGACCTATGGAGGGGAATGGGACGATTATGTGAAACGTGGCTTTCGCTTACAACACAACGACTCACTCCAGCACTCGTTTCACACCTTACTTCTTGACCCATGGTCGGGAAGCACGGGTCCCTGCTGATGTACTGTTACCCACCCGTGCTCTTGTTCCTCAGATGTCAGCATCACATGCTGAGTTTGTTTCCAAATTGCTGACAGAACTGAACTCTGCCTTTAGCAGTGCACGGATGCACAGTGAGGCAGCTCACGACCGTCAAAAACTGTACCATGATGTTGGATTGCGTCACCAGCCCTATGATGTAGGTGCCATGGTGTGGCTCCACAATCCAGTGGAGAGCCGCATGAAACTAGCACCCCATTGGAAGGTAGATAAAATAGTGCAAGTCATGGATTCATGTGGGGAACAGGGACTGACTTACCGGATTGTAGATCCTTTTGACTCTAGTGAGAGGGTGCAGGTCGTGCATTACAATAGGGTGCGGCCTTACACATTGCCTGTTTCTCTTGTGTCACAGAACCATTCATTGTCCAATGTTCTGGACTCACAGCCTGAGTCTCTTTCCATAGAGTCTGGAGTTTCTGGGGGAGAGGAGTATGTTTCTCCCCAGAAAGATCTGAGTGCTTTGTCTGACTCACCATGTTCAGTTAAGGGGTCTGAGCAAAACATGAGTAGGACTGGGAGAGTTCATAGGCCTCCAGGCCATTTGAAGGATTTTGTTTTGTATTAAAGTAACTGTATACCTATGTGTATGGGAGAGTGCAAGTTTGAATTTGTTCTATTGTAGAGCCTGTAGTAATAGGCTTGTTGCAGTGACAGTAATGTGCTATGTACTCTGTTTTGTGTTTCATTGTACACAGCTGTTTATTGTTTATGATGGTTGATGTTATTATTCTGAAACATAAACGGGGACGTTTATTTTGTGAGGGGGGGACGTATGTAACAGACTTTGTTGAATTCTGTTATGATGCACTAATTCTGGATGTACTGGCGCTCGTTGTATATGTGTGTATGCAATGTATTTTTCCCTTCGGGGCTTGCCGTAGATAGGCCTGTGTCATGCGCACCTGGTACTAGAGTGTCGCGGGTTTTTGGAGTTGGTGATCTGAGATGTTGGATAATAAAGTGGAGAAGAGTGAAGAGTTCAAACTGCTATCGTTTATTATTTTCTTATTTCTAAGTGTTAGGCGAACCCTGTTTGAACGCTCAGTCACAATATTTTTGTAAAAAGTCTGGGTAACACTTTAAAATACGGATCCTTCGTTAATGAATAACTACACAGGAACAAATGAGTAACACAATGTTAACAATCTAGTAACTACAGTTAACTAACAAGTAACTCTGATTAACAAATTAGTAAGTAATAGCACAGATTTAAGTGGTAGTTCACTATTAACTAATCAATAACTACTATTTTTTTTAATACTTCCCAGAGAACTACTGAATTTTTTTACAGATTTAAGTGGTAGTTCACTAATAACTTGAGTTCACTTGAGTCATTACTAGTTAGTTAACATGATCTTCACTTTAGAATACGGATCCAAATAATTTGTAAGTCCTATAAAAGTATGCATTAACACTTGAGTCATTACTAGTTATCATGATTCCATGCTGTCGTTACTAATGAAGGGCCAACCCGAAAGGGTAGAATCATCTAATCATTCACAGGATATATATACACACACATATTTATATATATATATATATATATATATATATATATATATATATATATATATATATATATATATATACATATGAACAAAGAGACATACATAAAAACAATTTTGAGAGGTAGGTTAAATAATAAAATAACTGGTATTTGGATGGCTGATGACTCAGTATGTTCCAGTACTCACCATGATGAGTCTAGTTATTCAAAGCCAGTCCAGAGGAATGCCGGAAAATCGGCCACAGGGTAAGTGTTCCAGACAAGTGCATTTATAAAAACAATTCTTAAAAATTATTTAGTTTATGAATAGTTCTCTAAAAGACAGAAGTGCATAGGCTAATTATTGACAGCTTTCCCAAATCATAAGTCTGCTACGCTACTACATATTGACAATTAGTGTACAGTATCTAGCAGTAATGTTAATCTAGTGCTAGTAATTTTTCCTGCATTAGTTATTAAGTTTTGCATGAATTGTGAATTTTTTTCATTATTTCTCTGGGAAGTATTAAAAAATTGTAGTTATTGATTAGTTATTAGTGAACTACCACTTAAATCTGTAAAAAATTCAGTAGTTCTCTGGGAAGTATTAAAAAAATAGTAGTTATTGATTAGTTAATAGTGAACTACCACTTAAATCTGTGTGCTATTACTTACTAATTCGTTAATCAGAGTTACTTGTTAGTTAACTGTAGTTACTAGATTGTTAACATTGTGTTACTCATTTGTTCCTGTGTAGTTATTCATTAACGAAGGATCCGTATTTTAAAGTGTTACCAAAGTCTGAACTATTCTAATAAAGGAAGAGCCAAAACCAAATTTGCGTTATTTGATTGTCAACCGTGTCAAAGGCCTTATAAAAGTCTAAAAATAAAATGATTGCACCATCGTTGATCAATTCATTATAATCTAAAATATCTAAAACAAGCCGAATATTATTTGCTATATGCCTACCTTTCATAAAGCCAGATTGGGAAACTGAGACAATTTCTTCTAAGCATGGTTTCAATCTATTTGCATAAAGGGAAGCTAACAATTTATAATCCAAATTAAGTAAAGTAATTGGACGCCAATTATCTAAATATGAAGAATCTTTGTTAGGCTTTGGGATTAAAGTGATCAAGCCCTGCTTCATGGACTCAGTTAATTCTCCTTTATTTATACCTAAAATTTGATTCATTTCATTTAATATAAAGGTACACTTTAAAGATTTTGCCTTCGCTAACTGTTTACTAAATCGAATAGAGAATTTTCTACACTGGTATTTAAACATTTCCCAATTAGAAGATATTGAAACACCAGCTTTTGCTTTAAATTCTTCAATGATGCTCTTAATACCTATACAATAAGAGGGGAACAATTTAGTTTCCAATATCCAGGGTTTCTGTGACAACCAGTACCAGAATCAGATCAAATAAGATGGATAAAAGCATGATCTGTGAGGGGAGCAGGACAGATACTCTGGGTTACATCAGTTTAATAGTGTTCTTGTGGGCTCCTGCTCATGTGGGACTGGAGGCCAATGAAGTGCTTGATAAACTAGCGAAGCAAGCTGTAAAACACAACGAGATAAATATCCAAGTGACTCTGAGCAAAAAAGTAAAATGAAAGAATTCATAAACAACAAATGGCAAGAAGAATGGAATAGTGATAACAAGGGAAGACAAATGTATAGTATACAGAAACAAGTAGGAGATGGAAGAAGTGTTTTTAGGAATAGAAAAGAAGATACAATTATTTCTCGCATTCGAATAGGGCACACTAGACTAAATCATTCATTGTTCAAAATAGGAAAACATAAAACAGGTAAATGTAATTATTGTAATCAGGCAGAAACAATTGAACATGTGTTAATAAAATGTATAAAATATGTAAAAGAACGGTTAGAACTTATGAACGAAGTAAGAAAATTGGGGGTTGTATCATTTAATATGGAAAGCCTATTGAAAATGCATGCCGAACACGATATATAATGTTATTCTGAAATATATTAAAGCAATAGGAGTATACTGGAGAATTTAAAGTAATGGGTTTAAAATAATATAACATTTAAATATATATAGTCTTTTTTTTATTTTTATAATCTCTTCCATTATTTTGTTTAAGTTGTTAATTTCCAAATGATTATTAGTGCTTCACACTCCAGTCCAGTTGGTGGCGGTAATGCACCGAAAGTTGGTTTGCCAACCGCCATAAAACTCCATTTGAAGAAGAAGAAGAAGAAGAAGAATATAAAAAGGAGGAACTCTAAAGAAAAAGAAAACATGAAAACACATCATATGACCCCTTTAATACATTAATACACATGTAATGCAACCATTATTAAAAACATTATGTATAAACTTGAGCTTCCATTGTTTTCCAAAAGTGAGCTTGAACTGTTTCTTCTTCTCATAATTATGAAAAATGAATATTTCATCAGTCTTTGTCTCCCTCTGCTGGTACAACACAAACACAGAGATATTCAGGCTCTTTATTTACTCTGTGACAAAACTCAGAGCTTTTTGAGTTACTGCGCGTTTATACACATAAAATGATTAATCTATGAATGAGAAACTGTAATTTGCTGTGAAATAAAAGGCGTTTCACTGCCGCCTCATCAGGTCTGTCAGAGGATCGCTGAGATCTAAATGAAGTCTTCATTTCTAACAGTGAAGTCACTGTATCTTCAGTCTCTGTTGATTCTGTTGACTGAGTCTCTGTAGTGGATCCTTATTCACCATCAGATGATCAGCAGAAGATCAGACTGTCATCTAAAAGTCCTAAAATAAAACACACACACAGTCACATATGCAGTATGAGATATTACATCTGTCACATCTTTTCATAAGAAAACTAACTAGATAATCTATATTAATTCATTCTCAAGCATGATCATATCGCTTCTATCTGATGCTCAAAGTCACTTTACAAAATCAAAAGCACATGAAAGGTCACTTTCACACACCGGACAGCTGATCCAGAACCAGCAGAAATGACCATTACACTCACTACACATTTAATATCAGTTCATAACAACCCAGATCTCAGATTATCACACACATAAGGCGTCTTTACACACAAACCAAATCTGAAGCGGCATAAAATCACAAAATGTGCATTTACACAGAATGTTTATTGCTTCTCTGACGCCGAGAACATAAATGCATTTACACAGGAATTAGTTATTAAAATCGCGGGAAATAATACTTTGAAGTTGAACATTACTATTTTAAAACTACAGTTTTAACAAAGTGTTATAAAATGAATTTAAAAGTAATTAAATATTAAAGAAATAAAACTCAAGATAAATAAAAACACAGAATTTCAGATTTCCTCTGTGTGATATAGCGATCTCACGCTCTGATGTTCGTCATAATTCTGTGGTACTGAGAGCTATTTTATATTTCTTAATAAAACTATTCCAGATGGAAAAAAATGCTACAAATATATTATGAATTATTACACCGGGTCGATCACCGCAGGATTTATTCATGTATTTCAAAGAGCCAGAAAGAACAATTCTGATGTCGTCAGCGTTTCAGGTCGTGTGTGTGTGTGTAATATCGTCCTCAAGAAGATGATTTCTGGAATATAATATCACACAGTGACGGCGAATAAGCATTTAGCGTATCTGAGAGAAATGTAGAAGCGCGTTGATCTGCCAGTCTCTTCAGAGCAGTGGCGGCTCCAGAGATTTTCTGTTGCAGGTGCTATGGGGATGCTCAACACTTAAGAGAAGGTGCTTTGAATTTTGGGGTGTTTCATTATAGAGGTCGCATTGGACCACCATAATGAAACGTCATCATGAACAACACCATAATGAAAGTATACACATGCGTACATGCCCGCATTAATTATACTCGTTCTGCGCCTATAAGTACTATATATATATACTGTATATATATGTAAAAGTATTAAACGCAAGGCATATAGACAGGGACGCAACTACCCAGTGTCAGAGGGGTATGCAGCAACAATTTTGGCAATCATCAATCTGGTGCACTTTGAGAGTTAAAAATTAAAAGCTCCAACCCATATTCAGTGTGCAAATTAAACAAAGAAAAATTCAAACCTCTTTTAGTTACAGTGTCAGTCTACATTACACTACTACATAATAATATTAATCCCATGATATTAATAGCCATATATTGTAAAACAAATGCACTGAAAAATAAAGGAAACTTCCATAATTAATTTTGTACTAATTTCTATACTTGAAAGAGTATATTTCTATACTTCACATTAAAGATGTGATTGGGCCAGCCCAGTGTCAATCAAGAAAAGAACCAATGGGCCGCTGAGCTAATTTACGTGTTTCATGGGGTGTCAGGAAAAAAAACCTAAAGCTGACTTTTTTTAACCAATGCATTACACCGGCACTAACCCATGCGCCGCCAATTAAGCAAAACAAAACGAATGGGCCGCAGATGTACGAGTTTTATGGTCCGTTAAGACAAAAAAAAAAAAAAAAGTATGAGATGTATCGGCCCAAAAAGCACGTCGGCCCACCGGGAATCTCCCGGTAGTCCCGATGGCAAGTAACGTTAGCCTACATGCCTGGACGTCACACTTTAAATCCTACCTGTTGCCTTTCACCATCCACTTATTTACAGTAGCTGCTGTCGCATCAATTGACATGCCATCTCCTTTTCCTCTTTCTTTTTCTATTTTTAGTCCCCGACAGCTTTTTTGCTTTATCCATCTTTTTCGACGACAACTCACTAACGTTACTCGTTCCTGCTCGCTCAGCGCTCACGGCGCCCGCGCGCGTCCGCTCGCGATTTTTAAATTATTATTTAATTCCTATTTTTAACAACATGAAAAAGACTATTCAAACATGACATTAAAATATAAATATAAAAAAATTACAGACATTTCTTGGGGGTGCTGGGCAGGTGCTATGGCTATTATAGGGGGAGCTAGGTGGTGCTGTAGCTCCCCCTATAATAGCCATAGCACCTGCCCAGCACCCCCAAGAAATGTCTGTAATTTTTTTATATTTATATTTTATAAATAGTGGCGCCGCCACTGCTTCAGAGGAAGATTACAAACGGCGAAAGCCAATTGATTACACACGTCGACTCTGTTATTTTGGTGGTTTCTTCACGATGTGAGTACAGGACACTTTTACTTTATTGTCTCTTGTTGGCTGACATTTTTTAATTTGGCTAAAACAATATGGATTATGGCCGATATGTTTAGTCTTCCGCTTCTTGATTCTCGCGCCGCGCGTTTGGTTGTCATGACAATGACGTAGTTTAGAGCGACACAAGATCGCGTTCATTTACACTGAACAAAACAATATCAGAGTCATCTTTGACACTCGGGGCTGAGGCGGGTCAGACCCGGCATATTTCATGCGGCATTGTGTCTTTCCACAGAACTTTGAGCAGACACAGAGCCGCTTTAGAGCAGCCTTAACTCGCTGTGTAAAGATGCCTATAGAGACAGTTAAAGGGGAAAAGCTGAAATAACATTAATATTATTTTCACAATCAGTCACAACAGTATGAGCAGAATTACACTCATATTAAACACAGTTTAAAGTTCAGAGACCTACAGAAACTGAAGCTGAATTTAAGACTCATTATCTGATGATCTCAGACAAAATATTCACACACACACACACACACACACACACACACACACACACACACAGTGTTACTGAACCTGGTACAATTTACTTATATTTCTAGTGAGTAAATCAGCCATTTGAACTTTAAATAAAAATATGATGATGCAAATCGTTAAACTATTCTTACCACAGTGTCTCCAGTTTATAATGTGGATCATCCCTCAGATCCTCTAACAGCTTCACTGAGTCTCCTAGTTTATTATATGACAGATCCAGTTCTCTCAGGTGTGAGGGGTTTGATCTCAGAGCTGAAGCCAGAGCTTTACAACCTTCATCTGTCACACCACACCTCATCAACCTGTAGAGAACAATGACACACATTAAACCTATATCCAGAGATAAACATGACACTTAACAAATAACATAATCCTGTCAATATGAAATATATACAAATACTCATTAGTTCACATTGTGAAAATTCATCAGTTAGGATTAGGGGATTGATTATAGAGTTTGTAGAGTATAAAAATCATTATTTCTATGGAAAGTCCCCATAAAACATGTAAACCCAACGTGTGTGTGTGTGTGTGTGTGTGTGTGTGTGTGTGTGCGTGCTTAATGTATTTGTAAACATTTTAAGGAATGTGTGAGTGTGTGTGTGTGTGTGTGTGTGTGAGTGTTCTTAATGTATTTGTAAACATTTTAAGGAACGTGTGTGTGTGTGTATGTGTGTGTGAGTGTTCTTAATGTATTTGTAAACATTTTAATGCTCTGGGGACCAAAAACACGCCCGCGCGTTTTGCTCGTTTTTTTTTTTAGCAATGAAAAATAAACACTAAATGCTCTGTTAATTTTGATCTTTCATTTTCGTGTAATACATCAATCGATCCTGTTCAGTTTCTATTTTTTTTTCTGTATACTCACAATAAAAATAAAGTGTTTTGCTTTTTGACAAATAAAGAAAAATTAACATGATGCGATTTCTGCACTCTCTCTGTCAGTAAACTCCCATTTGAAACGCGTTCGAAAATTATCTATAACTCCGCGAAAATTCAGTCAAACAGGCAAACAGACCCACGGGCATAAAGCTTGAGATCGCATCTTTTAAATGAAGTCATTTATATAAAAAACAAATATTCTCAGCTTCTGTAATCTGTATAAAAAGAGAGCGACTCCAGTCAAGCTCATTACGAGATCATTCAAAAGTAATGTGACCACTCCCCGGAGAGCGCGTGCTATTCAAACGCAAATTCTGAGAACCATTTCAGACCTGTGAAACGCCCACATCAGCTGTAAACAAAGCACCGCGAGTGAGACATAATATAGCCTACCTTATGGAGAAAAGATTCCTCAGAACAGTGCTGATATGAGGAGCAATATCTCCTGATATGAGGAGCAGATCCCGCTGAGGAGTGAGGTAGGCTGTTTTCTTTTCTCATGTGTTGATGTGGAATAACGTTATGGAATAACGTTAGTGTAGGCCTATGTAAACCGCAAAAAGATGAATCGCATTTCTA